>JAAAKQ030023563.1:4706-14987 GCA_010016005.3 Zanna intricata
CATCCTTTTCTTTTATCTTTTTTTTAAATCTTTAAATGAAATATTCAATTAATAAGTGAAAATTCAGGCCCTTAACTAGGTTCATAGGTTTTCTAAAATAGGTTTTCAAAATTAAACATATATATATATCAGTCCTCAATGTAAAATTATTCCGTCATAGAAAATAAATTAGTCACAATTAAGTAAATAATAAAGAAAATAACAATTGAGTATGATTCTAAAATTATTAATTGCTACCAACAATTTTAAAAAATCTGACAACTATGGGTTGTTCTGATTCACAGCTTACATACACACACAACTTAATTAAAAATATTTATCATTTTATTAAAGTATAATATTTTTTCGTTTATTAATTCAATGATTTTAACTAAATAGCCCATGGATACCGTATTTAATTCGCGTGGGTGTGGCGGTACTAGCGGCGACGGTCAGAATTAATTAAACTATTGTCATTTTACAACTTATTATTGAAATTTTACAAATTTCACTTGCACAATTGGTAGACTGGCGTAGAAGCAAAGCTTACCGCACCAGGTACCGAGTCAGCCGAGCGATTGAGTTCAAGACCCAGCCAGACCGAGTTACGTTTTTACACTTATATATTATTTATTTTTTTAATTCTAACGCTCACCTGTGATATCATAAGGTAGCAGACGACTGCAGTAGCATTATTTTGAACAGGAGTGCGATTTTGCAAAAACATTTTTCAAACATTGTTATTTTTTTAATTGTAACTAATGTGCCTAAGAAAAAATTATGACCTTAATTAGGGGAATCTCGAGATACTAAGGATGAACCTTGCTCTACAGCCTAACCCCCTTGACCATTAAAGTTGAAGATTTAATGACATCATGTCCCATACATAAGAGTAATCCGACCAAGATTGGTCAAAATCGGTCCAGTAGTTCTGGAGATACTATGAAAGATAAATATGATAGCATGATTTAGTTTATTGTACTTGAAACTTAAAAAAAAAAATTTTTTTCTGTTTTATGTTGGACACCATGAAAACTACAGGAGATACAATTCTGGGAATGCTTTATTCGATTTTTTCAGGTCAAAAACCATAAAAAAAAACCATCAAGTTTATCTCTATATATAATGCCTTTATTTAATACCAAAAAATACAGTTTGCCTTAAGTTTACTGAAGGAACAGAAATCTTGGACAAAATTATTCTCCAGATGACACTCGCTAACGACGAGTTTCAAATCTATATTTATATGAACTTTCTGTTTTATTTTTACTAGAAGAGCATTTCCTGAAAATTTTTTATTAATTCTTCGTGAATCACTTTGAATAACTTAATAATCTACAATAATTAAAGTATATTAATTGCGTGTGAGTGGAAGAAACAACTAATTATTTCTTTAAGTACTCCTTGAAAGAATAAAGAAGATTTATCATTGAATTTATTAATTTATATTTTTATTCATTTTATTTTTCAGCATAAAATACTTTTTCTTAACATTTTACATCTTTTCACTGTTCATTATTTTAATATTTTCAATTTTTAAATCTATTCTTTTTCTATTAAACTTTCCAAGATAAAATTTGGTTTACGGACAATTATGCCTATATGGTTCAGGGAATTGATTTTCAAATGTTTTTTTTTTTTAATTTTATTTTACATTCTTACATGTTTAAATGCTTATTATCTATGGTTTTAACATTTATTTAAATGTATTTTTATTATTAAAATTAGGTATTGAATAATTTTATTTTTCTACAAAATTCAAATTTTTGTTTATTTATTAGTTTTTATCACATTAAAAACTTTATTTATTATACTTTTTTCTTCTTAATTTATGTAAAATCTTTTATACTGTTGTATTATGTACGCAATAAATTTCTTTAATAATTCTTCTTTTTGTTTTTTTCATTTTAAAAAAATAATTACAAAATAATATTTGAAATTGTAGAAAACCATTTAAAATAATAAACCATGTAAAAAACTAAGTTGTAATCACATAACCGAGAATAAAAATTATGTATAAAATTCACGTTTCAAAGATTAAAACAAATTAAACTTGAAAAAACAATTTAATAAAGATATAAATTATAAATAAATATAAAATACAGTAATAAATAATGATTTTTGGATAAATAAAGTAATAAAAATAGAAAAATATCCTTTAAAGAAGATAAATACTATTATAAAAAAAATGCAAATTTAAATATTATTCAAAAGCAAAATATTATTTATTTAACATTAATGACAAAGATATATTTAAATTAATAAATATTTAAATTAAAGAAACTCATGGAAACAATGTAGAATTTAAAAAAGCGATAATAATATAAAAATATATATAATTAAATAAGTAACGCGATCTATGCAATAATTTTGTAATATATTGCATAAAAAAGTCGATAACATTGATATAGGACTTATGCAGGTTTTTTTCTGATGCACACATATATAACTTAAAATATTTATAATTTTATTTAAATATTAAATTTTTTTGTTTATTTAATTCAATGATTCTAAATAAAGCGCGCCCCAATACAGCTGTACGTCAGTGCTACACTAGAGCTCCTTGTTACGACATGGGGTATTGACGCAGTATACCTACTTAGCCACTAGTTTAGTGAATTTTTTTGGGATAGGGTGCAATCTTGAAAAGTTTTTTTGCAAATATTATATTTTTTAATTAACAGATGTGCCTAAGAAAAGTAAAAGACCTTAATTAAGCAAACTCTATAGATAAAAAGGGCCATCCTCACTGAAAGCAAGGCCACTCTCAGTGGCCTTGCTATACAGTTCACCCCTTGACCTTTTAAATTGAAAATTGAGTGGCATCAATTCCCCATATATAGAAGTAATCTGACCAAGTTTCGTCAAAATCGGTTGAGTTGTTCTTGAGATATAAGGTGATTTAGAGTGCGAGACCATAACGTCTCGACACCACGTATAACCGAATATTACGAAAATTTCCATCCGATTTTTTGGGTTCCTTAGATGTCAAAACGTCAAGATCCGATGAAAACCGCATATGGCAAAATTTTTCCGATTACAATAGTTTCCCTTCTACAGCTGTAGCTCTGCTATAGTGCTAGAAGAAAATAAGAATGTAGTGATTACAGTGATTTTATATACGTAAATAAACAGTAAAATTTTTAAGACGACATATCGATAACATTATTAAGTTTGAAAAAATAATAAACCAGATTTATCCAACATTACTTTAAAAATTAAATGGAAAAACTAATAGTTTATACTTAATAAATATAAAAACATACTTTAGATTTATAAAATTCTTCGTGATGATATTTAATTATATATATATATATATATATATATATATATACAAAGAAAAAAACTTGAATAGTTAATATGAAACTAAGATATTATAAATTAAAAAAAGTAAACGTAAATAACAATTCATGAAATAATAGTCTATTCTAATAATTCATTATTCAATAACACATATTTAAACAGTATTAAGGTAAAAAAAAACTACTTTAATAAATTAAATTTAATAATTAAAACATACTGAAAAAATTGATTTTTATTTATGAAGTAAATTTTAATCATTTAATTATTAAAAGTGTAACCAGATAAATTGTGTAACACTCTAATAATAGCTTTAATTATTGAAAACTAATATACGAGTATATAAAAATGAGTCAAAAGTATTCTAACCTCTTCCTCGTAATTTTGAAGTTCTGTATTTAAATTAGGAATTCTATAAGCTTCATTTATCTAAAACAGAAAAAAAAAACAGCTGTCCAGTTATTTATTTTTTCAATATTATTTAAAATAAATTGTAATAAAAACCCCGCACCATATATCTCTAAATTATTAATATTCAGTTAGATTTTGATCTTTGAAAATCGGAACATCAAAAATTTGTCCCTTTGTTCCCTTTTTGGATTTATATGATGGAGAAAGTTGTTATTTATGCTAATTTTTTTTTCGTATTAATGAGAGATTAAAATTAAGATTCCTCTAATGAATGTTGCTATTTAAATATTTTGCATTGAAGCCCTATCTATACTCTAAAATGGGGAAAGGTTTCGTTATTGTTGACAAAAAGACGAGTAATTCACTTAAAAACACCCCAGAACGTTTCAAGTCTCCATCTAAAATAAATTATAAATTAAAAAGGGGATGCAATACTTCTGACTAATTCAGTGTATAATTTTAATACTTTTTAGCCGATGATTATACAAAAGTCGAAAACGTTTTAGTTCCTAATTAACGTACAACGTTTTTAAATTAATCAGTACAAAATTTCTGCTGAAGAAGTCATAAATAAATATTTCCCGCTACCATTTCCTTCTTTTCCATTCTGCCCTTTTTCTGATACTGAGTCCAACAATAGTATGAATGTATTAATTTGACCGTATTTTATTTTAAACGCGAAATACCATATAATATATTTTAAATAGAATTTTCTATCTTATTTCCAGAATTCTATCCAATAATTTTTGGGGAGGTCAATTTTTTTAATCCACGATGCTAATTCAAATATAAGCCAAAAATTAAAAAAAGTACAAAGATAAATTTTATTGAAACTTTGGCTACAATAAGTTTGTAAAATTTGGGCCGTGATGAGAAAATCCCATCTCCGCTAGACATTCGATCTACTTAACTCTCATATTTTGATTAAAGTTCCGTTTCTAATTAAACAAAAACTAAATTTTTTACTTTTTTACAGAGATAATATGCTACTTAAGTCACATGACCGTTTTTGGTTTCATTCTTAAACCTTTACGTAAGTAGGTAACCTTTATGTAGGTAATGTTTTTTACCTTTTGTAAATTATGTTAAATGTAAATTTTGTTAATTATGTACCTACATAATTTTTTACAAATAATTAAAAATTTTTTTAGTGATAATGAACTGAATAATAGTATTTGTCCTTTCATTTATATTAAGAGTTTAACGTTCATAAATTATTATATTAATAATCGATATAATAATTATACACAACGTACAATAGCTATCTGAAAATTAAATTTTTCAAAACCTATTTCCTTGAATTATAGATGATACCCAACTTAAAAGGTGATTTTCTGATTTTCTATTTTTCTTTTGATTTCATACAGAAATTCGTCAGTTAAAAAATTTGGAAAAAATTCATTCCTACATTGTATGTATTTTTAGCATATAATTTTTGCATTTTTATGGTTTCTCTGCATTTATTTTCTTCATTTTTGTTTCTGAAAATGAGGAAATGTACATTTCAAAAAACCTTAGTTTATGTTAAGTAAATAATTTTATTATTATTTTCATTTCTTTTTATTATTATTTTTATCAATCAGTGATATTTTTTAGACATATTTTGCCAATAAAAATATCATCATTTTTTGTTTGATACTCAAAACCTTAAAATAAAACTGAATAATTATTTTTTTATTTTCAAAAACAATATAATGGACTTTAATAAAATCCATTAATTCTTTCAATTTTGATTTTTATAAGCCTAAGTCAATTGGTTGCAAACAACTACCATAAACGAGTTATTAATATTTAACTTAGCTGATAATATAAAGTCGAAATATAAAAATAATTGAAAATTCATTACATTTTTTTTTCAGCGAGTCTCATGAAGTCGCTACTTTTAAATAATTTTATAGTTTTAGTTTTAGCTTTTTACCAAACTCGTATGTAAAAAAAAGAGAAATAAATTAAACCTTTTCTTTCATATGAAAAATACCACTTTATAATAAACGTAAAGGCAAATAACGTCATAATAAAAATAAGAATATAAATTTTTTTTAAAAATGACATAAAAGATCATTCGCAGTGAATTTTACGTAACAATTGAACATTCATAAATTTCGACAAAATTAAATTAAACAAGGCCATTTTAGCCAAAGCTCATCTGCTTTTTGATTTGCAATCCATAAAAATTAAATCTCTCTTATCAGTTGTTTACTGGAGTAACTTTAATTATTTTTATATTGAGATTATGTATGTATTTATTATTCAGCATTCAAATAAAAAATTATATACTACATCGGTTTACTAATTTTGTAATTCTAGCCAATATTTCAAGAATATCAACGGTAAAAGTTCACGGGTTCATTCAAGTTTATTAAATCATATACCAAAATAAAATTCGGTCTTTTTTTTTTTAATTTTATTACTTATCTAACTGTGTAGCATTAACTTACAAAATGTGATTTAGTCAATGTACTCAATATATTACTAAATCTAAAATTATATTGTAAAATATGATGTACTCTTTTTTTTATGTGTCACCCGCAATTATCTATTTGAACGAAAAAAGTTCCTCCAAAATTCAGTGAAAACAATAATGAAAAAATTAATAGTTTCTGTCCAATGAATCTTTACTTTTAAGCAAACATTAAAACAAACATACATTCACAAGCATTTTTGAATTTTTATATTGAATGATTCATTTTTTTATGATTTATATTTAAAATATTGAAACAGAATAATATAAAAAATAAAATATAAATTAATGTATCCTCTTAAAAATGAAATACAAGAAAAAATTCTAATCTCAAAAGAATAATTGTAGCAGGTAAAAAATATATTAACAGCATCAGTCAACGATAAGGCAGGTCAAAACTACGAAAGGGTGGATGTGGGATCAGGATTTTATAAAAGTTCCCATTCTACAATGCTACCTACAATATATATTAAATACATTCAAGAGTGCGTGCGATACGTGATTTTAAAAATTCGAATAAGCACAATACATTTCGATCTCAGAATATAGATCAAATCCTACTACAAACGAATTTCTTTTTTCCTGCCAACTGTAGCAGAGTACAAACAGAAGTAGCATATAGTATCAAAAGAAAAAAAGAATGAATGAATGTACGTATAAAGGAAGCTATGAATAAAGTGAAATATAAAATGAAAAAAAGGGTTACAATGAGGTGAAGCTGTTTCTGTATTATATTAGAATCGTTATATGGATTCAGGTCGGTGACAAAAATTGCTTTGTAAACGACTGAAAATGTTCAAAACATGTTTTGTAAAGACAGATGTTATTCAGTTAGACATTTTCAGATACTTCTTTAAGAGAAAACAATACGTAGACAAAGTTAACCTTTGTTTTTAGTTTAACAAATTTACACTTGAAAGTAAGACAAAATACTTACTTATCTTTATCTGTTTAGCCTCCGGAACTACCGTAAGGTATTACTTCAGAGGATGAATGAGGATGATGTATACAAATGTGAATGAAGTGCAGTCTTGTACAATTAGGTCAACCACTCCTGAGAAGTGTAGTAAATTGAAAACCCAACCGCCAAAAAACACCAGGATCCTCGATCTAGTATTGAAATCCGTATAAAAATTTTTACCTTTCTTAGGATTTGAACCATAGAACTCTCGACTTCGAAATCAGCTGATTTGCGATGTCACGTTAATCACTAGACCAAACCGGTGGGTTAACACAAAATACTTGTATATCATGTAGATTTCAACAGAAATATAGGAGTATATGGGTAAAATTGTAAACTTTTAATAATACCAAACAGAATTCAACAGTGGTTTCCAACCAATGTTCCATGTTCTACTAATAGTAATATAAATAATCATTCTTAGTAATTCGCTAGAAATCAGATAAAAATATCATACATAATTGAGTGGTATAAATTGGATGAATGTTCTCATAAAATATTAGAAATACTTTTTATACATATTACCTACAAACTCGACCTATTAGGATCTAACTATTATTTATAATTCTATAAACAGATCTAAATATTATTTATAATTCTAAAAAATGAGAATTTATTTTATGTAATTATATTTTATTTAAAAATAGAATTGAAGACATAGAAAAAAGCCATGCCCCCAATCTAAAAATCAGAATTCGATGTTCTACTTTCAGAAGATTATGTCTCACAAAATAATTCATAAAATCTGAAAACGTGGAAAATTCATTACACCGTGCTCTGTAATTAATTTTTCATGTTGTGTTTTACTCAGTGTTAGTAATAATAAGCACTGATTACAAGTGAATTTTCCTACCTTCCTCCTGGGTAGCCTAACAGCATATCAGGAATCTTTTTTCTGATTTAATTAAAAGCTATATATATATATATATATATATATATGTGTGTGTGTGTGTGCGCGCGCGTGCATGAGCTTTGGAGTAAGTAAAAATATAAAAGCTACGAGGATTAATATGATTTATTAGGCCGAATTCAACCTTGTGTCCACCACTCTCATGTCGTAAAGTGAGGTTGGCTAATTACAAATATTAGACCACGCATATTAAAATTAAATTTAGTTATATCTCCCTCTTTAGGTAAGTTAGCGGAGTAGCATGTAAATCACTACTGGAAGAGAAAAGTGAGGTCCATGTTTTGTTCACCGTTTTGACTTTTCTTTCTATTTGTACGTCAGTCATCCAGTTATGCGGTTAAGTAATTTTTGGAATTTTTATAAAATTTTTGTCCGTAATTATTAGGCAAAAAGACTTACTTGAAATTATTTTTCTTAAAAATTTCCGTTTTTTTGGTTTTCGATAAAATTATCGATCATTTTCTCTTCGTAAAACTTATTTTTTATTACAACTTATTACTGAAAAATATGAGAATTTATTTTAAAAAACCTATCAAACATGTAAGTGGCTACAATTTTAAGATTTTAAAATATGTACCTAAATTTTAGTAAAAATTACCATTGAGGACAAGAACAATATATGAATTTATAAAATTCGGATTCTGTTTTAAAATAGCAAAATTTGCTTACAAATGACAATAATAAAACAGTTTTACATTTATGTTATATTCAAAGGATTTTTTTTTCTCTTTCTTAATAGTTAAAGAGGTGAGTAAAAGTGTAGAAAATATAGTCTTCAACAATTTTTCTGCAATTAAAAAACTTTTTTATCTGGTTTAATATTATAACATTTTCTGTCTATTTTTTTTTTTTTTAAATAGAAATTCTATTTATTTAAACTTTTATATATTTTAAATTGATTTTAATTACGAAAGTTTTCTTAGAATTAAAGTTTCTATAAAGTTTTTTATTAAGTTTTAACAATTTTTTATTAAATTTTAACTGTTTCTGCAATTTTATAAGTAAATTTATATCAACCTAAAACATTTTATATATCAAATACAAACATTTTCTGAGAAATAAGGATTTATAGTTACGGGACAAATTTTTATTAATTTTTCAAATTAAGTAACTATATAACATCACCAATCTTTCACGATAAATCTTATTCAATCACTTTCAGTACAATTTCACTTTACAGTTGGATCTGTATAATCATATAATAATTTAAAACAATTTCGTTTGAAGTTACTCAAAACAAAGTATTCCGCAATATTTTTAGGTGAAAGGTTTTTTAATTCATTAAAAAAATTTTCCTTTGCTGAAATATTTAATAATTTAAATAACAAATCTACAATCATAGAAAGTTATTGACGAACCAAATAACAAATTAAAGTTTTCAGCGTATTGCATCTCATCAAAGATTTATTCATTTTAACTATTATTAACATCTTATACCTCAAATAAAAATTTTAAAAAATGTTTGTTATGTACATCAATTGTCAATTATAATATTATATATAAATAATATATATTTATCGTATGTATCTTGCTTTTTTTAATATTAAAAAATATTTACAGTAACCCTAATGATAGCTAAGAACTGATAACTAGAAAGAAGGAATGTCAGGTTAATTCAGATAATATATTATAAAAATGCATCATTAAGTGTGTAGGGTAAAATATATTATAGTAACCGTTTCGATTATGTCAAAAATACGTCTCTTGACTATCATTTCTATACGTCTCTTTCTATCATTCACAGGCTTACTCAATCTATTAAAAATAATTTCAGGAATTTGTGTGCAACATAATTATATGCATTTTTCTCGTACTTAAGTAAATTCTTCGGCCAGTAAAGTTTTATTCAGTTTGATAAATGCCCGAGAAAATATTTATTTGCTCTTCATTTCGAGATGATATGTATATGGGTGCTTGTGTAAGAAAAAAAAAAGAAAAGAGTTTGCGTCGTCAGGTTGTCAGTTGTTGATTTCACCTGGGAGGTCCTGGGAAGGACGGCATTTTAAGCTAAATGAAAAGAATATATTATTAGCAGACGCCGTCTCAACGTTTGACGTGTGCGCATAACTTAATGAAAACTGAAACCTAATTCTAAATTAAATAATGAAATATGGCGATTATTTATAAAATATTCACTCAAAAAATATGAATACAAATTAATTTTTAAACTTTTCTTGTTCTTACATTCAGATTACCATCTTTCACTCTCTCTTCTCTCTTGCTTATACGCGCACACACACAATCGATACGAGCGCGCGC
>JAAAKQ030023574.1:0-17609 GCA_010016005.3 Zanna intricata
TTGTAAATTGTGTAGTGTTCTTGGTGTAGAGTATGTGTATAGTGTAAAGTGTTCTGCAACTCAATGTGTAGTGGGAAAATAGCTGCAGAGGCTAGGGCCGTGAGGACGCCAACTCCCAAAGTCTTAAAGAATAATACTTCCTGACATGTTTCTTTAAGGTATTCAACGAGATGTGAGGGTAAACTCACCATAACAATATTTGTTACAGATTTTAAAAAACATACGTGCAAAAACTGTTTCTTCAAATATCATGATGCTGAAAGGATACAAAATATAATTTTAGATTTTCCACAAAGATAGAAAGACAGAACAAAGAGACATGCAAAATATACCGACCAATGAATAAATTTGCCATTGAATTTTGACCTCTGATCTTTAACCCTCACCTTTGATCTCTAGCTCTTGACAATTGATCTTTGACCTTAACAACTGACCGTGACTCCTGGCCTTTGCCATCTGATCCTGCTCCGTGACCTTGCACCAGACTTCCAATTTTTATACTACTACTACACTACCAAAGGAGTGCAATTTACTGATAATATATTTCAAAGGTTTGCATTTAAACAAAGATACGATGATGCTAATAAAGAAGAAATAAAGGAGGAAAGAAGTATACCTACACCGTCAGTTATGAGAAGACCACAATATCAGTTCACTAAGCTTATTGACCGAAATCGCCAGGTTATCGTATACCTGGATTTGGCGGTAACGGATAGAGATAAGAAAATCGACAACATTTACGGGGTAAAAAATGTAAACGACCGGTGAATGATTGAAAAACAAATATTTTATTCAAAGGAAATAAAATTATTATCAATAATAAAACCTCTAAAGCAACTGAAAACTTACATCAGTTGATATTTTTAGATGAACATACAGATCAATACAGCCAAGTATTTAGAAAATTATAAAAGAATATTATAATATACCGAAGTGCATTAAAGAAAATGATCGGTCGCGTAGCAGATCTAACAAGTATAAAAATAGTATTGAATATTATTGAGTAAAAGCGAACGCCTTAAGAAAAGACAACACCTGGTCAAAATTTCCTTATCGTTGCCCAGGATTCGTGGAATGTTTCTGGGCAATTTAGATTTAAGACACAAAGCCACATAACTTATGCAAGCCACAAGGATGTGGCGCACAGTCAAGCGGCTGTCGCATTGTATGCATAAAGAAATGTTTTCTCCTGACCACAAAAACCTGTTAGTAACTCTTGTATATCCCAACTCCAATTGGCGGAGAACCACTTCCTTTCGGCGAACTTTTCTGCATAAGGAGTCCCATAGCATCACAGTATCTTTGATAAATCGTCGTTTTTTATCAACTGTAGCAGTCCAGTCACCTTGCATGAATAGTGTGTTTAATACAATTAATAAACTCAGATACAGTAATATGACCGAGGAAGGACGAATGACTACATGCATCTTTAACAGCGAGATATCCAAATTCATTACCCGGAATTCCCACGTGGCTAGGTATCAAGCAGAAACTTACTTGAGTGCGCGTAGGTTCAACATAGCAATTGCATTAAAGATCTCGGTAACGAGAGAATATTTGGAATACAAATTTTCTAAAGCTTGGAGAGTACTATACAAGTCACTGCAAATAATTAGGCAATATTTGAGTTAACGGTATTCAAAGCCTTATTGATAGCGTACAGTTCAGCAGTAAATACATTTATAATATTAGGTAAACCAAACATATAGGTTCTGCCATTAGCAACAAATGTGCATCCAACGGTATCATTCTGTTTTAATCCATCTATGCATATTATTACGTCTGAGTTTGTATTGGAGAAAAGTTGGTAAAACATTTGCTGAAAAAACATAGGTGGTGTTGATTCTTTATTGTATATTGTAAGGTCTAACATAAAATTTATAACGTTGATACTTCACAGAGGATAGAGATATGTTGGAAAAATAGATGGTTAGTTAACATTTATAAGGCTTTAAGGTGTAACAAATGCTGGATACGAACACCCACAGTTGCAGTACAATGTAAATGGTCTTCATAAATTAGGATTTGCTAGGACTGCGTTAAAAGCCAGGTATTTGCTGCAAATTCTATTGCAGTTAATAAAGAACATACATACAAGATGGTTAGAAAGCTACCATAATATTCATCTAATATGATATGATTTTAAAGTTGATTTTGGCAACTTTTTATTGCGAAAATTAACTGTAACTGGTATATCGTACCTGGACATGCTTGAACATTGTCTACACACACTTTTATCGATAGGGAAAACGAACAGAAGAATTAGTGTGAGATGGCATTAACAAGAAAGGCCTCTAATTACTACGTTATGTGAAGCAAATCCTCAGTGACATTGAGCAAGGAGATGTCTGCCTATTTTATTTCCTTGAATATTTATGGAACTTGTATGTATTCCAAAACAGAATATGCTACAAACGCTTTATTTTCATATATTCTGCAGATATCGATTTTTATATAGTTCATCTCTTTAAGAAACAAGAGTAGAAATCTTGAGTTGAACTAAGTAAAATAGTGTTTTTAACTCTTTTTTGTAAGATTTTTTTCATTTCTTGTCAGTGAAATAAGCTTATGAACTAACTACCGTAGTAATCTTCTCAAAATTCTGTTTACCATTACTTTATTTAATTTTTATATTACAGGCTACTTGCTGAATGATGAACACTTTAATATACAATAAAATGAATAAATAAATAAACTGATTAATACAACCAATAAATTTTATTGATATATGATAAAGTAAATATTAAGTCCAATCACTTTAATCTCTCTCTCTTTGTAATAAATGATAAGGATTTAATTTTACAAATATTAAATGAAAATGTGGTTGTCACTTATATTTCTGATCTTCATCTTTTTAATACATTCTTTTAAAACAATTACCAAAGTGTGATGATTTGCTGAGTCAAAAAATATACACTCCTGAAAATAATTAAAACTGTTTAGAAAGAACACTAAATTAATAATACAATATTTTACTTAACCATAATCAAATTTACTTTAATGTTATGATGCAATTTCATTTAAAAGTTAATGTCTTCATAGTACTTTATATGTAATTAACCTTTTCCTCTGTTATTGTGTGGTTTGTTTTTTAATTTTTTTTTCAGTTTATTTTATGAATTTTGGGAACTGTTAGAACACTAAATCTATAAAGTACCAAAAGATGGAATCAAAATTTTATTAGGAGATTTTAACACACAAACTGATGAAGAAAAGGTATACCAGAAAACTTCCCAACCTAGAAAAAAAAATAAACAAAAATGGGATAAGATTAGTCCAATTATTTAACCATGCAATCTGAACTTATAGTCCTCTTTATTTAAAAGTTTAACAGGAAAATGGAGATCCACCAACCTGAGTTTAGGAGAATTCCAAATCAATTATGATGTCATTTCCTTAAAATTTTAGAAAAAAATTGAAAATGTTAAGTCAAAAAGGGGTAAACACTGAAATTGATCACTAACTCACAACAATTACGATAAGACTACACAACCATCCTATTAAATAAAGTTAATAAAAGATCAACTAAAAAAATCAGATTTCACATTGAAAATTAAGAAATAATCCAGAAACTAAATTTTCAACTTCAAAGAAAAAGTAACAAATAAAGCTAAAAGTTTAGAGGAACTGAAAATTAAACAAACAGAATCTGTTCTCTAAAAATAAAAAATTACAGGTGGTTTAGTGAACAATGCAAAGAAGCTATAAATAAAAGATAAGAAGTTTGTTGAAGATGGTGAGCTTTAAAGAAATAAAAACTAATTTAAGGTTGGATTAATCCTAAAAAAAAAAAATCTAACATTATCAGAACAACTAAAAGAAAATATGAGAAGTATCAACTTGAAAAATTGAAGGTGAATTCGGGGAATATTTTCTAAAAACATCAAGCAAAAAACTTATAAATATCAACCACCCAGCCCGTGTTTTAAGGAAAAAGGTGTAAAATTAGACATTAGTAACAAAGACCATTGCAAAATTCTAATATGAACTTTGAAAACTTTTAAACTGTCTAAAACCCAAAGAAAGATTCCAATTCTAAAATCCAACAACATGAACTGAAAACTCCCTAACGAAAGAGAAATATTTAAAAAATAAAAAGATGGCTACATTGTAACTGGATTATGGAAAAATGTAGTAAGACATTCAATGTACAAAAAATACTTAAATACTAAAAGAAGGCTTTTCCTCTTATCTGTGAAATTAAAAAATTTCTCAAAGTAAAATAAAATTGATTATAGACAAACAACTAAGAGAATACCAAAGGGATTCAGAAAAGGAAGATCATGTGCAATACAAATCTGAAATTTTAAAATTATAAGAGATGGAATGTCGAGTAATGAAACCTATGTAATTTACTATTTTTTTCAAAAAGGCATATGATTCAATATATAGAACTTGCTTATTTAACTTCCTATAAGAATTCGATGTGGATCCTAAAACAATTAACTTTATTAAATATACTCTTACAAATACAAAATAAAGTTCAGATGAGTATAAAATTAAAACATTAGTAAAAAAAAAAAAAGGAATGGTTTATCACCAACTCTTTTTAACTGTATCCTAGAAATGTAGTATAAGATGGAAAAAATTGGAACACACCACCAAAAAAAAAAAATTTTGGTTTAATATTGAAAGGAATTGGAATTAATTGCCTAGTATTAACCAGCAGTATTGCAATTTTATTGAAGAATCTCAAAATGGCAGCAGAAAAGTAAATCACCTAAAAGAAATTGCAAAGCAAGTAAGGTTAAAAATTTCCTCCATGAAGACAGAATTCATCACCAATGTTGGTCATGAATTCTCCCAAAGATTCCCTCAAATCAATAAATATGGAAAAACAACAGTCAATAAATTTAAATATCTGGGAGAAATAATCAACATCAATAGTTTACATGAAGCCAATCAAACAAGAATGAGAAAACTGGAATTGACAAACTAAGAAAAAGATATTTACAACAAAAAGAACATCTCATTAAAGTCCAAAATCAGACATTAAATATGACAATCCAAACAAAAGACTGAATACATCAGAATGCATCTTCAGTTTGAAATCAGGTGAAATATTTACAACAAAAAAAAAAAAAGAAAGGAAAATCTTGAGGAAACTGCTAGGACCAATAAAAATAGATGAAAACAAATATAAATTCAGAAGTAATAAAGATCTTTACAAATATCATGAAACTGAGAAAATGTCAGACTCCTTCAAAAAAAGAAGAGTTAAATTCTTCAGTCACTTTATGAGAATGAATGATAACAAATCTTCAACCACTTTTACAACAAAAAGAAATCAAAATCAGTGGAGTTCATTGGTTCAAAATTTCTAAAAGAATAGGGCATATGTGAAGAGGTAGTACAATTATCAAAAAACTGGTACCAGATTTCAAAAAGAAGGAGAAAAAAGAAACCGATATCTGGTTAGAAGACAGAAGGCAAAAATCAGAGTGAAGTTACTATTGTAAGATCAGAAAGAAAATGTCCATAAGAAAGAGAAATGAATGCGAAAAACTTGCTTCATGTGATCCATGATAAAACAAACTCAAAAAAAAAAAACTAGTATACCTTAAAAAAATTGTTTCATCTCAAACAGAGCCACTGTAAATTGAAATTATTATAGAAAATAAATTTTCAAATTAATCCTTATATTATGTCAAGTTTTAATGGTTCATTTAAACTGTATTCGATAAAAATTTATATAATTATTTTGAAATATCACAACTTATCTTTCTATCTATTTCTCTTTATAATTGAAAAAATATAGTGACACTGCTTCAAAGCGTAATCAACTCTCCAATATTTATTTTTATCTTACTTCTAATGGCATGAAGGTGAATTCTTTTTCACGATAATATAATTTGGTTTAAAGTTTATTTAATTTCAAGTAAAGAAAACATATTTTAGTTTACACATTCTTTCATTCAGGATAAGAATATGGCATGTTTCATCACATTTGCTGTGTAGTGTTAAACTGCCAAATGTTTTAAAGAAATATTGGTTGGCTTACTTTAATAGAAATTTCTCTATAAACATGGTAGAATTTTAGAGAATCTTTTTATTTATTTTAGAGAATTCTTTTAAATTAAAAATGTTTTTACTCTATTGAATTAGAAAAATTCAATAGAATTCTTTCCTTTCATTATGAAATGCAGTTAAAATAATTTTCAATTTACTCAGTAATGAATCAATAGAGAATGGCTATATATAAAAAAAATAAAGATACAATTCTGGGAAAGCATTTGCATGGAACTTATTAGTACAAATTGAAAAATATTATCAAACTAATAGTTTAATTATTGAATAAAGCATACATTTTTAGGAAAAAGAATTTTTATGTTATTACTTACTTAAATTTGTGTTAATAAAAGAATTTTAATGTTATATTTTCACTGATCCATTTCAACATCTGGTATATTACAACTTGTTTTCTGTCTGCAAGTAGTTGTAGACCTCAATGGGGGTTAAGTTGTCTTACGTCACTAACCTAAGCAATAATAAATGGGATAATTATCTTTAATTTTATCAGACTCATATCTCAGCATAATCAGAATAGTTTTAATTAACTAATTACATTGTTAATTTATGTAGTCTTCTTTTACTACTGTAAAGGAATTTTTATCAAATCAACATTATTAATAAACATAATTCCAAAGTGAAGTGATATACTTAAAAATGGAGTTAAAAAATAATGGATTCGTGAAGATTAAAGAAATGTAATGTGCTGTTATAGGAGTGAAATTCAGCATACTATTCCCTGAAAAAAGTTTTTTTTTTAAATTAGTGTCCTCATTGCCACATGCCGGAGTGATTTTCAAATCTGTGACAAAGTTCATCTGCACAGTTATAAGGAACCATTACTGTCAGAGTTTACAAAACAAAACATCTAGTGACTTTCAAACTATGCATCAACTGGTTGTAACTGCAAACATTTTTTTATTATAAAACCACTTTTATATTGGTATTCACTGTGTTCGTTAATGTCAACATGCAATATGTAACAAAGCTTTTTGAACATCACCATATTTGTCATCAAACAAATAAAAAATATCACAAAATATTTGGGTAATTTTTTCGTATAAAATTTGTTTTATATATTCTACTTAACAAATTTTGAAGAAATGTGTTACAGTAGGTAAGAGAAATCCCTTTAAAAAAATAATAAAAGATGATTATAGTAGGTGCATTTGCTGCACCTACTGCATACATCCGGTCAAAACTGAGAATCTTTTCTTGTAGTCTGTTATTAGAGCTCTGTTAAGAATTTTCATGTTTGATGTTCGAATGAATGATTAAAGTAAGACATATTGTCATAGGAGAACATTGGTTTGCTCCCTCGAAGATGCATGGTTTAACTTTAAAGATGTTACTACTAAAGCAGAAGAAAAAAATTTGTAGAAGAGTGATCTAATTCTTCTTCAGGTATTCAACCTTACTGACTGAACAAGTTTCATCCATCATTCAATTGATTGAACCAATATTTTAAAGACCATCTTATGTCTCCTTCCATTAGGTGTATTATATTCTATCATCTTTTGGTAATTTTTAATCCTGCATTCAATAAACATGTAGCAATTTCTCATTATAAGTCTTAATTTTCTCATTTCTTATATCTATATTTAATTGACATATAATTTCCTTCCTCCCTTTGATAGGCCAAGACCAGATGCAGGAACCGCATCTCCACAGCCTGAAGTCTGCTTTTATTGCTGGTGGTCAAAATCCATATTTCACTTCCATAAAGGTCAGCTGATTTGGCTACCATTTTATATAACTTCAAGATGGTGTCTTGAATACACATTCAAGACACCACGTTTTATTCCACAAGCAAACACACATTTCATTAAAATATTCAATAACATAGTTAACATCTACTTCCTTAGAATGACATAATACATCCTAAAATCACAAATCTTGTCGGTCTTTCAGTCAATCTATCATTTTCACCATATTGTCTTTTTTTAATGTGAGGAATCCCTAGCTTGGTCTAAGTCTAACAACACTATTTTCTCATTAAGCCATGATATGATTCCAGTAGAACTCTGTCTTGGACTTAATGTTGGAACTCCTGCTACATTCTCCAATCTCGAGGTACACCGCAATGTAAAAAGTACACCAAATTAAGTATTCCACAGTACAGTACATCCACTATGACCTTGGGTCACATAGGATATACTCTAGACCTTCTCTCTACTGTACTGCTCTGCTGCTTTTGCATTTTTTTTTTAGGTTTCTAATTTAAAAGCAATACTTATCTTTAACTAAGAATTATTGACAATCTGATTATATTTCATGATGCTAGAATAAGTTAATCAGCAATCCAGAATCTTTTATTTCAATTATTTTTCTGAATTGTAAGATTCAAAATTCCAATATTATCAAGATTATTTGAAGCTTGCCAGTGATACGTATAATCACTTGCACTGAGTGTGAAGGGTAGAGGATTTATGGGCTGAGGCTAAAGAAAAGACACACAGAAAGCACAGCTTTTATTTTTTTAAAAATTCAATGTATTAAAAGATGTAGTAGCCATATTTTAATATTTTCAAAATTAAAAGTTGGTGACTATTTCAACAATTGCATTATTAATCTCAGCATTATTAGGCTAGTCTAATTTTGTTCCATTAGTTAAATCAAAGTATTAATTTTGAAACATTGATACTTCACAAAAATGTGAGTAACAGGGGAAACTTACAGTATTTTTATATTCCTATCAAAAAATAAGAATGTCAAACTGAATTTTGCTTCTACTATATGAAAATGTAAATAGTTTCTTTTTTATGAGCAGTACACAGTTATTACCATTATAAATGTGCATTTTATTTTGTTGGGATTCACTAACCCTTCTTATACAATATAAATTTAGATGCTGGTTTCTACAGATAAAACTTTAATATGCTGGGGGAATTTTCTTGTATGCTGTTGGCATTAATTAGAGATTAATGACCTCAGCAGACGGTTTTAAAAAAATTGATCAGAAATGCACTTCCTTCCCTGAATGTTGTTTCAAGCATGAAACCTCTCCTTTTTTCTGTAGTAGAAGTTGAGCTTTTATTTTGCTTAACTTCAGAAGATATAAAACCTACTTCTGATGTGAACTAATGGTAATATATTATTTCATCCAAAAAATTCTTGTGTCAGAAGATTATTATCGAGCATGTTACAAACAATTTTTATTGCCACACTATCATTGACAGGACTATGATGAACTGATAAAAAAGAAAAGTGTTAAGACTTTTTTCTTTGATAATAATCAAAGCAAAGAGGATTATTTTCTTAGTATTATTTAACTTTTACTTAGATTTATAAAACAGCCAATCTTTTCTCACTACTGACTTTCCAACCCATTTACAGATTTAAAAATAACAGAATCTTGTACCTGATACAGAAATATTTCAACCTACAATTTACAGTTTTAGAAGTGACAATTCCAAGTTTTTTTTATTATTTCACTATCAAGAAAAATTTTCAACTTATGAAAAAAGGTAAGTTGCAAATTCTAGGATTCTTTAACTTGGAGAATAATCATATTTGCATTATAGCAACTTAATATTTATTATTATAAAATTTGCACAATAAAAAATACATAACAGAAAATTAATTATTCTGTGAGATCATAAAATATAAGGAAAGTCTAAGACATGTACTGTTTCATAGACATATTGCGAAGTAGACAAAGGTCTCGAGCAGTAGCCTTTCTTCCTTGAATGGTGTCCAAATCATAGAAACGAAGTATAAGATCTGTAGTAAATAAATCTGGTAGAGCACGAACAAGACAAGGAACCTAAAATTAAAAGAGTTTAGTAAAAAGCATGTAGGATATCAAATTAATATACAAAATAATTAACATTAATTAATCAGAAAAAATCTTACAACTTGACAAACAAATGTATGTACAGAGTCAACATATAAAAGCAATCATTATTTTTTTGTCCAGTAAAAATATAAACAATGAATAAGGAAAAATTAGATACCCCAACATTTTTGTTAGAACTGTATAGTTTTACTCATTTAATATCCTAATAATAATAAATACAAAACCAAACAAACTTACAAAAAAAGATCAATTTTGAAGGAAACAGGAAAATAGGAAATCTGCTACAATAATGGTGCTGATAAGTAAATGTGACTCATCTATATTTTTTTTACTTGAAAAAACTGATGAACATATATCAGCAATTTAAAATTGAACCGCTAGAGAGTAAACACAGTAGTGAATTGCAATATTTGATGAATGAAATGGAAAAATGAAAATATAAATTAAGTTCTTTAGCAAAAGTTTATTATTTTTTTTATAGTTCTGTACTAAAATCTGATCAAAAAATATTGCTCCAATGTACAATTATCAGAACAACAAAACACATTGTACGCTAAGTTTCTTATCGTGAAGTGAATGCTCAAACATCTGGTGAAGATTTTCAGTCACCTGATATTTGGTGTTTCACAGAATAACATGCTCAAATAAATGAAATTTTACCTCATCTGACATAAAATACAGTATTGAGTCTACCTGTCCATCGACAATTTTTTTGGGAAGCCAGTTGCAATAATTAAGACATTTTGGTTTGCATGTTCCCTTCAGTTTAAAGCTACAGTTTCAAATTACAATCCTAATTACTTGGGCAATGTCAACTTTCCTACAGTAGATCAAGGGACAGCTAGGGATTTGTATAACAGTTCTAATACTTGTATGACAACATATGCTGTGATTACTGAACACAATGTCTGCAAACTCTGCTGAGGACAAACTGTTGAAGTTAATATCTAATATAGAATTCCTTGTACAGAAAATAGTTCATCTATACATCTATTCACAGGAATTGCCTAAATCTGTTCATGGCTAGATTCCTCATGATTGAAAATGTACAGTTTCAAATTTAAATAATGAAAAAACTTACGGCAAGATGTGTAATTTACACCACTCTTTTGTGGTAATTTTTATATCATTTTTTTTTTGGACAGTCAGTAATTTTTCTTTAAATATTGGCTAATCCTGACAGAAGGTTGCCTATTTTGTTTTGTGTTGGAAAAACCTCATTATATGTCACTTCTTATCATTGACAGTCACATTTTAAGTTTATGTCATTCTTTGTTGGAATATTGATATTCAGAAATTTTTCTGTGAGTATTTGATGTGCTTCTTGAAAGGATCCAGAATGCACATAGCATTCCACTATATCAACCACTTCCATGATCAAATAAGGCATTTTAGAACTTCAAAGAAAGAAGCTATACTGCAATGAAGTATGAACATTTTACAATGATAACAACATACAACAGTAGCAACTTACACAATCAATAGTGGCACTAGTAGTAGCAAAAATAAAGATAACTCAAATAATTTGGTTTTATGTTGCTTATTCAATATAATTCTGTCCCAACTTGAAATTAAAATTAGACCTAATTATAAAAGAAAAGAATTTCTGAAGTTCTGTAAGTAAGTACAATAAGTCAATATATCCTTCTGGATGAACAAAAAAGGCTGAATTTAACAAAATTCATAAGTTTAATTGGCTTCTCAATGTAGTGTTTTTTATGCATAATTTTTCTTTAAGATTAATGTGAAAACTAAGGATCAAATGAAAAAGTGCTTGAAACAAATCACTTAGAAATATTACTTCCTTATAAGTACGGTTTTCTTTTTTTACTATACCTTCAAAATGGGCAGAGTTATGGAATAACAATTTTCTCGTATATTTTTTCTTTGTATTATGTCATAGTATTATTATTATTAATGTTAGAAATAGATCAATTAGACAAAAAAGATCAACAATAATGATAAAGTAAATAAGAAAAAAAATCATTTACTTGTTGGTTTAATCACAGCTTGTATAATAGATAAATGCCTTTGTTTTAAGGCTCATTTGATGCCCCAACTGACACAGTAAAAAAATGACTAAACTAGTCAAGAAATACAAATAAAAAATCTTTTTTACACTAAACATACCTAGATCTATGAAATTATTAAAAAAGAAATATACTTTTATCACAGATAAATGTAAAGTATGTAAATCAATCTTAAATTATTGAAATGAAAAACGATCATGAGGATAAGATTTTGTATATATTTAAATATTTTATGTTTATTTAATGTAATAAACACCGGAGACCATTGTTCTTTGGTGGCTGGATTTCTATTAACTACACGTCTCAGGAGTGGTTGACCTGAGCCTGCTCAAGATTACTTGTTTATTGGGGTACATTGTATACATCAAGCCTGGCAAGCCAGCAACAGTAAGTGCATTTACCATTACATACGCACGCATGCACTCACTCACAGTTGAAACTGGTTGAAGAAAAAAAAAGTAGTAAAAATATATGTAGTACTAGTAAAATATATGTAGTATTGTGTAGTACATTAGTACTACACAATAATTTTGTATATAGAATATTTCAAGAAGCAGAAATAATTTCAGTATACACTATATTGGTGAAAATAAGACAAAGATTTTCATATAACTGTTTTTAATTTGATACCTATTTAAGACATTTAATATTAAAT
Source organism: Zanna intricata (assembly GCA_010016005.3). Lineage (NCBI taxonomy): Eukaryota > Metazoa > Arthropoda > Insecta > Hemiptera > Fulgoridae > Zanna > Zanna intricata. The sequence continues at coordinate 12,494 of JAAAKQ030023574.1, forward strand.
ATGGAACTTGGAACTTTTACATTTTTCAAGTCAATTTGATCCTTAGTAAAACACTACCATATAACAAAACAAACACAACTCAAACCTTTCATCGAGAAGTCCTGGGTTCGAATCCTGGTCAGGCGTAACATTTTCACACATGCTACAAATCATTCATCTTCATTCTCTGAAGAAATACCTAACGGTGGTCCCGGAGGTAAAAGAAAAAAAAAACAGTCTGGTCTAAAGATTAACTTTCTCATCACAAATCAGTTGTTTAACAGCTAATTTTCAAAGTTGAAGATTTTGAGGTTAAAATCCTAGTAAAACCTAGTTAATTGTTTTTATATGAATTTTAATAATAGGCAGTGGATACCAGTGTTCTTTGGTGATTGGTTGCTATTACCAATGCACATCTACATTGGTAATAGCAATGGTGCATCTTGCATGGTAATGGTCAGTCTGAGTCTCATTTACATGTCATACATATCATCCTCAACTCATTAGACTGTGGGGAAGGGGTTACTTACCATTTACTAGTTGAATAGAACGCAATGTAAACATTAGAAAGAAATTATATAAATATAGGTCTAGAATGCTTTGTTTCTCAATTTTGTTAGTGAAAAATTTCATCCTGATTTCTACTCCATTGGTAAAGCTACACTGAATTCTTGAGATGTAAACTATTATATAAGTTGGTAATATTATATATTTTTTTGATCTGAAAAACCTATATTTCCAATACATTTTTTGTAAAGTCCAAAAAACACATTATTAGAGTTGACACAACTTTTTTCATATGATTTTATTGTTTATTTAAAAAATATTATTAATTTTTGGAGTGTTTTGTATATCTACAATTATGGTTATTAGCCCTTTTCCCAAACAAAAAAAAAAAAAAAATCAAGGAAAAATGTCTCTTTTTTCCATGATAAAAACATTAGCTAACTAGTCAGAAGATTGGTCGTCAGACAAATCATCCAAAAATCTTTTATTGACTTTAGACAATAAAACCCCAAAAGAACACAAGATGACAATAGTGTATATTCTTCGTCCAAATCATAATTTGACCACAGATAACTGGTTCTCTTCTGAGGGTTTATTTAATGCTGTACTTCAAAAATATTCATTGTCAAGGTAGGAACTCTAAGACATGGTAAGGCTGAATGCCACCATCTTTTTTGAGAAACAAGAAAAAAGTTCTTTGCTGTATGCATTTGACTGGAATCTGATATTACTATCTCATGTTGTTAAGGAAAACAAAATGTTCTTCTATCATCAATGCATAATAGTAAATGTGAACAGATAAACATAAGGGAAAACCTGAAGTAATTTCTTTCTATAATGAAACAAAGAGAGAAATAGACACCTTTGACAAACTGTGTCATGCCTACAGTGTGAGCCAGCCCAAGCTACGTTGGCCAATGAGAATCTTTTTTGGGATGCCAGACCAGTCGAATTTTAATGCAATGATACTCTACAATTTAAAATTAGATAATAAAAAAATGGAACATCGCATCTTTCTTCATAAACTTGCACTTGGCATGGTACAGCCACATATGTTTAAAAGTCTCCAAACACCTACATTTCAAAGAAGTCTGAATGCTGACCTGTAACGTTCTTGGTCAGCCTAAAACCACTGGTGAGCAGACTACGTATAGAAATACTGAGCAACAAAAGACCACTAGAAGTAACGAATACTTTTTGTACGAGTATCAAAAATATTAATATGTCTTAAAAGTTCTCATTACACAGGCATAATTACATTCATTCAATAAATAACAATACTAATGCTGCTACAGAAGAATTGTGCATATGCCAAATATGTACAATCAATTGCTGTAAAGCGTGAAGCTTTCTCTTTCGATTGTAGCCACTCCAGTTTCTGTAGACATATTAGTCTGGCCATGGCCTTCAATTGGATAATATCTTTTTTTTTGTTTTACTGAAAAAATGGTAAGTGTTTTATTAAAGCAAAGAATTTTTGTGAAATTTCATATGAAACTTATGGTTTATTAAATTAGTATATGGCAGTGAATGTTTATCAAGTGTGCAGAGTTTTGTGTGATTTAAGCATTTCCAAGATGGCCGAGAAGGTGATGTTTGCCCAGGTTGTCCTTCCACATCAAAAACATATAAAAATTGGTAATCTAATCCAATCTGACCATCCACTAACTATTCATGCGATTGCTGAAAACTGTAGGAATTGACAAATACTGGGTAAGGCAAATTTTACTTAATTTTAACATGTAAAAAGTGCATGAAAATGATGCCTAAAATTATCACAATTGAACAAAAAGAAGCTTGTGAAAATGTTTGTTCTGACACTTTGAATGACACTAAAAATGACCCAAACTTCTGTGATGAATCTTAGTTTTTTACTTATGATCCAGAAACTAAGCACCAATCAATGTAATGGAAGGCCCCAACTTCATCGAGCTAAAAATACTCAAATAAGCAAATCAAAATTCAAAATGTTGAAGATTGTTTTTATTTATATTCATGGGATTGTGTAACTTCATTGGGTTCCTGAAGATCAAATTGTTAATCAACATTACTACCTTGAGATTCTTGCTCAATTCTGTAAAAAGATAAAAAAAGCACCGAAATTGTGAAAGAACAAGTCATGGTTTCTTCATCAGGAAAATGCACTGGCTCACAATATATTGTCTGTCAAGACATTTCTTGCCAAGTTTAACATCCCAGTGTTAGACCATCCACCTTAATCACCTGACCTGGCACCATGTACTTTATCTACTCCCCAAGGTCAAATCCACATTAAAATGAACAAGTTTTCAGACCAATGAAGCTGTGAAAGTAAAAGCGGCATACATCATGAAAAAGTTCAGAGAAGAAGACTTCCAACACTGTTTTAAACAGTGGAAAATTTGCAAGAAGCATTGTAGGGATGGAGGAGAGTATATATTGAACGGGATAATAGCTAAATATGTATAAATTTAAAATAAAACATTTAACAGCATTAGTCTCTATTTAATACTCACATCTCATATAGCGTTCCCAATCTGACTTTATAGTAGGCTCTCTGAAAATATCCATTGTAATAGCACAACTTGTTTATGCCGATAGGAAATTTGATCAGTCTCTGTTTGTTCATGATATCTGACACCATGGTTCAATACATCACTCAACCAGCTCAAGAAACATGCATCTCATTTCATAGTACAATGTAGACAACATGCAAGTCCAACTAGAGCTTTGGAATACATTCTAAAATTAAATTCCAGTTTTTGATAAACTCTTTCCAATTACTTTGGCTTCAATCAGTGACAGACTAGATGTTTTAATTCTTTTTCTTTATCAAGTAGTATCCTAAATCTATGAAATCTAAAGGAAGTTATCTGTTTAAATCAGTGTCATCATAATCAGCATGGCTCTCTTGGTATGTCAATGATGTCATTATGACATATGAACAATAATAGAAGTCAGCAAAACGTATGCTGAAGTTCCCTTTTACTTGTTTCAAATCGCACACATGCTATAAATACTAGTGCACTATATCGCTTTGCAAATTCTTCAGTAAGTAAAAACAAACTGCATATATTTTGAAAAACAGAACCTTGCATTTGTTCCACAGTTCTTAAAACATGTTTCACATTATCAAACTGGCATCTGCAAGACTTTAATGACTCATGATTTAATAACTCATGAATGACAGAATCATCAGTTCTTTTTTGATTAATAATTGTTTAGTCTGTAGTTCTATTTGAAATGCTAATTGTTCAGCTAATTTCAAAGGTTAGTGAAGAAGCCTTTCCAATAAAACCATAAGTACGATAATGATTTAGCACATCAGATCGCTACAGATTCAACAGTAGCACCAGGTTGTTTCAAAGCACTTTCTTGGTGTATTATAGCAACTGAAGAAGAATAACCATCAATCCATAACTGATAACTTTGGGATCAACCAGCGTGTAATTGCTTACTTCTGCTATTATCATGACGACTTCTTTGGACAACTGTTTCAAATTTGCAATATGAAAAGAAAAAAAAAAGTAGTTCTACTTGCACATCTTTAGAAAATTATTTTATACATTAGTTGTTAATGTCTAAACCATATACTGCAGTTTCCAGAGTTTTGTGACACATTAATCATATGCCTCTTAAAAACACTCAATCCATTTCTAATGCAATGTTAAATCTATTAAAACAGCTGCAAAGTCATACATTATGTACAACTCTTCCTTTCAATGAATTTGTCAAAGGCTCATAAAATTATTTACATTCTTATTTCCTGTCACCTAGGTTACCCATAAGTCATACTTTTCTCTTCTTTTTCTACCTTCCTGAAGGCCTCAATGTTAATTCCTAGGTGTCCGAGACATCAGAGATGGAATCTTCTGATCTTCTGTAGTAAAGTGTATTGGATGGTTGAAATGCTCGCCCTCTCATTCAAAGACTTTCTGGCTTTCAGGAACTCCATTGTTGTTTCTCCAAGATCTCTTTTTTAAATGTCATATCCTGGTCTTTTTTCTTGATTCCCTGAATGGGAATGAAGAAAAAAGACAGTTCCCCCATTCAGGGAACCAAGAAAAAAGACCAGGATACTTTCTTATTTGAACTTTAGATTGCACTGCTTTAGGTTCGAACTTCTTCTATATCTCAACCTCATTTTTGTTCTTCCGACTGGTTGAAGATTTGCTAGAGTGTATGTAACATCTTTTCTTTGGAAACATCTGCTTTGTTCTGTATAGGTTTTAGACGTTAGCCCAAAAATCAAAAATATACTTTTACTGGATGATTGAGTCTTCAATTTTTTTATTGACAAGATTCAACCATGTTGGTGCCAGTTGAGAATACAATCTCTGATTTAAAGGAAGTTGCAGCAACCTGTACATAAGACACAATCTTTGGTATTCTGCCAAGCAGAATTTTCCTACCTTCAGTGTAGCTGACTCTGTAAAACTGAGGAATCCATCCTTTATTTTCTTAGGACACTTCAACTTATTGAAAGATAAGACAAGCTTTCTTTCTTTGTCTGTTTAGCCTCCAGAACTACCATAAGGTATTACTTCAGAGGATGAATGAGGATGACGTATATGAAATGTGAATGAAGTGTAGTCTTATACAATCTCAGGTCGACCACTCCTGAGAAGTGTGGTTAATTGAAACCCAACCA
>JAAAKQ030023585.1:0-17609 GCA_010016005.3 Zanna intricata
GATTGGAAGCTTTCGAGATGTGGTGTTTTAGAAGAATGCTGAAGATAAAGTGGGTGGATAAAATCTCAAATGAAGAGTTGTTGAGGAGAATAGGGGAAGAGAGAGAGCTTTGGAAAATATAAGGAGGCGAAGGATGGAACTAGTAGGACATTTTAAGACATGATGGCATGGTTAAACTGATAATGGAGGGCTATGTCAAGGGAAAACGATACAGAGGGAGACCCAGACTAAATTTTATGCAACAGATTAAGGAGGACATTAACGAGAAACTCACATGGAGAACAGCTGCCAACCAATCTTAGGATTGATGACCAAAGAAGAAGATGGAAAACTGCGATGTGAATTTTTAAAGCGGGACGAAAAATTACGTATAAAACGAGAATAAAATCGTCAAGTACAGCCTAATTTTCAGTTTGCACTGTTACAGATAGATCGATTACAAATTTGTTTTCTCCTAATACCATTAACAAATTTAACAAAATTTTAATTAAAATATTTCCTTACAGGGGAAATATGCAAAAGAATGTTCATTTTTACATTCAATACTAATTAGTAAAATATCACCAGAACATGTAGGAACACTCTGTAGAAACCGATTTTTAAAACCGTTTACTTAATTTAAAAAATCGATTTCCACAATGGGTATTTCATAGGTTATTTGATCGATTTAAATTAAAAATTATAAATTCATTAATATTTAAAAACCTAATCGTGTATATCTGAAATAAAGATTAATTCAGGATGAAGCCTGGGAAGTTATAGCACCCTTTTTCCTGCTTTTTTGTGTATACTAGTTTTTGTAGCTTTTTATCGAAATTTTATTAGGCCATTATATTGATTGTGTTTTTCTCGCGATAATAATCCATTCGAGTTGTCGTCTTTTAAAAAAAAATTTATATGGTCTCTCTTTAATTAGTATTTAGAAACAGTAGTATATTTTTTTCATGTTTAATCCTATGAATGGAATTATTTTCCTTAATTCTCTTTTATGATGCATCTGCGTTTCTTTTTCGTTTAGTGATCATTCTTTTAGAAGGTCAAAAATAAAAGTTGTCACTTGGGGATTTCCGTGATGTGTACGCGTTCGATTTTATGTTTTTAGATGATACGAGTATGCGGCTTTCAGAATGTCAGACAATAATCAGAAAGTTTTTGTAGTTTTAGAATTTTTACTATTTTCTAAAAAATATCTTTTTAAAAACTCCTTCTTTCTTTGCTTATATTCGATAAAACTATTTTTTTATTATTTATTTTCTTTAATATTTATGTAAATTACGTAAACATTTTACAATCAAAGTTAAGTTGAAAGTTATTCAGTACTTTCTTCTTACCTAATTTTTAAATCGAATTCTGAATAAGTAAATAAAAAGTTCCCGTTCGAAAATTCAAATAATATTTCAAAATAAAATTACTGTTGCCGACTTCCGTGGTTGAATAAGTAGCGTTTCGACATTTCATGCGGAGGTCCCCGAGTTCTAATCATGGTCAGGCGTGGCATTTTTTTATACGCTATAGATTATTTTTAGCTTTTTATACCCGCTCTTTCATAAAAATAAATTGCTATTTAAAAAGTTTTAGTTTATTTTTTTCAAATGCAGCATTTTAAATAATAAAAAATTAATGCGTTTAATGATTTACTGGGCGTTATCAAGAAAACCTTTTTCAACTGCATAACTTTTTGATACATATTAATCTTTCAAGAAGGAAAAAAAATAATTACGTAATAAAATTAAGAAAAACCTTCGAAAATTTTCAAATTGTTAGGGATCTTAATTTTGTATCCGATTATTATATTTCTTATTAGAAACATGTGGAAGCGAATAAAATTAAAAACTTATCGTGGGGGAGCGGTAGTGTCCCGGTCTTTCAGTCGGGAGTTCGAATCCCGGTCAGGTATGACATTTCTGATACGATACAGAAAATAAATAAATAGCATATATATTGGTTTGTATCATTATAATTCCGTATCGGCTTAACCGATTTTCATAAAACATTTGTGAAATGATAAGTCCTAATGATCCGGAATAATGTTTTGTTTGCGTTAATCGGGAACAAAAATATGGGGGACTGTAAGCATCGATTTTTTTCGGTATGAAAAAGTAAAATTAGTTGTAATTCATCAACTGATGTAATTCACCCGGTTCTTAAAAAGTGAATTTTGCATAAATTTACGAGGCGTGTTTCAAAATATTGACCGGTCGGGTCGTTTAAAAAAATCAAAGCGAGGGAATAAAACATTTACTAATTATGTATTTATATTCACCTACTTTATTTTACTAAATGATCTTTTTTTTTTGGCCGCTATTCTGTTATCTAGGAACAAGCTTTTTAACACTCTGTCAAAAAAGGGATTTGCCGCCTGAAATTTCAGCGGGTTAAAAGCCTTGTTATTTCAATTCTTCACCGTTTTTGAACCGTTGATCAAACCATCGCTATTATTGTTAATGAATCTTATCGGTAGCGTACGATATGTGAATAATTATTGACTACAGCATCTCGCATCACCGGTTCTGAAAACTATACGCTTTAGTTTTACAGAACATCTTTACTGTGTTTGTTTTTCCCGACTTCAGAAAATTTACATTAGAATATCTTTTTTGAACCGGTGAAATTTAACGACATTAAAGTCGTTTCAGCACCTGGGTAAACGCTGCATAAACTGTCCTTTGATTTTGAGACGCGTCACTCTCTCTTTTGTCTGTTTAGCCTCCGGAACTGTCGTAAGGTATTACTTCAGAGGATGATGTGTATGAATGTAAAAGAAATGTAGTCTTGTACAATCTCAGGTCGACCACTCCTGAGAAGTGTGGTGAATTGACACCCAACCACCATAGAACACCGGTATCCACGATCTAGTATTCAAATCCGTATAAAAATAATCGTATAAGCAATCGTAATTACTTCGGCAGTACGTATACTAAAATTGGAACGATACAGAGACGCGTCACTCAAACGTTTTAGATCCTCCTTCCGTACGGTTTACAGTAGCCTAGTTTTTCAATAAAACTTCTATACGTCGTATTCCAAACAAATTCTTTGTAAGAACTCAGATTATAAAGAGTCGACTTTTTTGATCTTTTGATTTAACTTTTTCGATTATCATCTTTTTGAACTGTAGCTCTTCTACTCCTTTTGATATCGTGAACATTTATTTGGCCTTTATTGAACTCACAACTACGCGTTGAAGTTTTCCTTTGCTCCATACTGTTGGCTCGTAATTTTAATACAATTCAAGATGAATTTCGACAAAAAAAATAAATAAACTAGCTGGGAAAGAAAAATAATACAAGATTAACAAAATATTATTTTCGACCGGCAGGATTATTTAATTTTTACTAAACATCGTTCCTTTGAACTGTATATTCTTTTAAATACTATAACCGGTTTCTCAACTTTTAGACTTCTTTGGGATGGATTTTTTCAAACTGAGTAGTTTTGTGAATGTGTTTTACCTATCCTAAAACAGAAATAATAAATAAATAAACTACAGCTTTTATTTTTACTTCCTTGTACGAAGCAAAGAATGTATTATGATCGCGAAAAATTTCGGTTTTCAGATTTCAACGGAAATATCCAATTTCACAATCCCTAAATCCACTTTGACTAGTTTCTGCGTGATGTCTTCATATACGTATGTAATTTCGATCACTCAAAATGTTGAATGTTGAAATTTTGGATATAAGACTGTTGTAACATCTACTTGTGCACCTCCTCTTTTCATTGTAATCGACTGAACCAAGACTGTTCAAAAAAGTCCAAAATAAAAAAAAAAAAATTGGATTTTGGACTTATTTTTAACTGTAGTAATAAGGTTTCAATGAAAGATTTCAACGATATATCATAAGTGTAACTTATTTTCATCGGTTTCAGAGTCATAGGCAAATAAAATTTCAATTAATGAAATATTTGCATCTCACAAGGGGAAGGCACATCGGCTGGAATCAGATTTAATCTTTTTTATTTTTTTTTTTTAAATTAAATATATTAATTTATTAATAGTTTATTAACACGTGATTGTAAAAAAAAGTTATTATAAATAATAATTCAATAATAGCAATAAAAAAAGATATGAAAAAAATCAGAAGTTATTAGTGAAATAAAATTTTGTGGACTTTTAAAAATAATTTAATAGTTATTATTATTATTATTATTATTATTATTATTATATATATATATATATATATATATATATATATATATAATAAATTTGGTGAAACATCTGATTATTTAATACCAATTGAAAATTGTAATTTAGAATCATATTATTTTTGGATTTACGTTGGATTTTCGGGAAGTCATGTCCACATAATATTTTTTTGTTGAAACAAAGGATTCCACTACGTTCTACAAAAACTTCAGAAGGTTCCTCAAGTTAAAACCACAAAGATAATTTAATAATAAAAGATATAGTTTACAATTTATATAAAGTTTCTTTATTCATTTTTAGGTTCAGTCGAGTGTATGTGAAGTCTAGAGTATAAAATTTATTTTTAATAAAATAATTTTTTTTTTATTGTACGTCTACTTTTATATTCGTATTTTATATAATTTTTCATTTTAACGTTTATATATCAAACAGACTGCGGTCGAACTGTTTAATCGCGTTTGCTTTCCGCTAATATCCCTTACCTAAAAGAAGGCGTACGAAAACAGCGCTTTATTAATAATAATAATAATAGCGATAGTGGGGGATTTCTGTACATTTACATGTAATATAATAACCCAGAGTACTTTTAGTATTAAAATTTAAACTTCATATTGTTTAGTATTTTACACGGGTGGATTATAATCTTCCGAAATATACCACACATCAGAGTTACTTATAAAACCGATCGGATGGTATACTCGTTTACGGTTTACTTATACTGTTGAAACCATTACTGCCTCGTCGTTGTTCCTTTTAATAATTTATGAACTCATCAGCCTAACTATAACAACGTATAGTTATAACAAAGTTCTCGAGTTAAGTCGATTTACTCGCTTATTATTATTATTATTAGATTTAGTTATAAAATAAACTAGTATGAACTTTTATTTGTAATAAGTTTTTACTTAGTTTTTTTTTGTATAAATAAAAGGGAAGATTTAAATAGCGTGCGATGTTTGAAGCGTACTTAATGAATCTTAAGACGGAAAGCGTCGTTTTTTATTTATTCTGATATATTATCGACGTCACATACAAAATTAACGTTGCGTTTGTAAAAAAAAAAACTTCTGAATGTTTTAAAAGGTTTTACTAAGTTTTAAATTCACTTTCGTTATGTAATTATTTTAGGGTAAATGAATTTATTTGCCTACATGGATGAAGGAAAACCGTGGTAACACTTAAATCATTGTAGCATTACAAAATACAGAATAAATTATTAAAAAAAAAAAAAATTACTGTAATGTTAGCCTATAAATTAATTTTTTTAAATATAAAAAAAAAATGGAATAATATTACGGTAGATTCATGAAAACACAAAACTGAAAAAAATAATTCGCACTCAGAAAGCGTTAATGAAATTGATTCATATCATTATTTTTATGAAAAAAGCAACGGAAACTTAAGCCCTTTCTCGTAAGTCGAATTTTTTTGTTAAGTTATACGAAAACTGAATATATTTAAGTTAAATTAGTATACTTAAGTTGTACTTAGTATTTTTTCTTTCGTCGGGGCAGCACAAACGGCAATGCCGTCTATCCTCCGCCGACTACCAGCGTAAACGGCAATGTTGTACTTCCTGCGGGGCTTCAGTGAGTAGTTCAGACAGTCTTGAGCAACTCAGTAACACTGTCGACCGCTAGGAATCTCCGGCTACTTCCTCTTCCGGTTGACTCATCCTTACCAAACTCGATAGCAGTTATTGTAAAAAGTTCTCGTCTGCCACTTTTGCTTGAAGAATGGCCCGGCTCACAGCAGCCTTCCAATAGAATTCGTTCTCAAGCTGTTTATCCTAGAGTTTTACGGAACAAAGCCTTCCGGTGATTTCAATACACCGCCCATAATTTCTCTTCCGCCCACCTAGAACACTCGAAGAAGGTGTGGCCAACTGAGTCATTTAGTCCACACCTGGCTGATAGATTTACATAGGCAATTTCGGTTACTCATTCTCTCCTTGTCGAGAACCCTGCTTTCGGTGATTCTACCAGCCAGTACCTCACTAATGAACCCCTAAGACCAGTATAGAAGCGTAGTCTCCCTGCCTGATGTTGGGAATCCCCACCACGTTCACCTGGCGGGAATTCCCAACATCCCAATATCGGCAGGCCTGCCGATATCACCGTTTCAATGGACCTTCTTCGGTTTTGGTAGCATTATCCGTAGCCTTGATCATGGTCTGGAAATTCTTGTTGGAGTCTCTCTTAGCCGATAAAACCTCAGCAACACCTTCCCCACTAATGCCTTAACCTGCCTGAAAATGAAGAAGATCAGTGTACATCCTACCCTCAGCTCACACGATTACCGTGGCTGAAGGATCAGCTGGCGATTGCTTCTTTAAAGTTTTGGCTTTCTTGGTTACGTCTAATCCATCATATCTAGATGGACCTCAAAGTTTGTTGAGGTCCTCCGCCTTGCTATTCAACTAGCCTCCTGAGATGCTGGCCAAGCCGGCTTTGGTACCAAACCGCACTGTTGATTCTAGGCTGACAACCTTGCCTACAGCTTCAACAAGGACCGCCGTGGTCTTTTCCTCGCCCTAGGTGGAGTTAATTATTATAAAATATAGAGTTTAACTTTCCACATTTAAGGAGTCTCGGCCCAGGACTCGTGTACTCGGGCACTCGACGAGCACCTGACCGGGCCGAAGTTTGCCCTCTAAGGTGAGGCGACCGACCTGTAGTGCCCTAACCTTTACCGCTTCCCGTTTTCCTTAATCCACTGTTAACAACAGCCGCTAAGTCGTAGGTAACTGCCGTATAAAACCTTCCCCAGAAAATATTGGCTTCTTGAGCAGTTTGGTGTAATAGAAGCATTCCTTGGGCTCTCTTATTAATAACAATCTAACCAACAGGTCATCCTCCACCCCTTCTTAGTGAACATAATAGATTTCATCAGAGGTCTTCTGATAGAGTTTTCGTTATAGCCTCAGCCCACATCTTTCTTGTGCAGAGATTTGCAACACAGCCAATCGCTCCGAGCTAATCTGAGGGCCCTCTCCTTACCTAAGGGCTCTTCCATTCTGAAAGCGCCCTCCTTAATTTCCCTCTTTAGTATTTGGCTTCAAGAAAGCTCCTTGAGCCTTTTTAACTTATTATATATTTTATTGAGCACTTCCTCGAGGTCCTCAATGCCCATTTCAATTCGATCGCCCTTCTCATCGACTTCCAATCTCATCGTTTTCCCATCCTATGAACAGAAAATGCTCGAGAGCCTACTGTCCTCCTCTGGCGATCTAGATAGGCTCTTTGTAGGTTTGAAGGGGTTTATCTCCATCTTATCAGTAATTAAGCTGTGAACACGTAGAAAAAGAAAAGAAGAAAAGTCTAGATTCGTAATTCCGGACTACACTTAGGCGCAATAAATATTGTAATAAATAACGGTCTGTTCGATTTATGTTTATGGACGCCAAACAATGATCTGAAAAATTTTGTACCTTGAAAACTCCTGATTTGTAGAAGGTTCCTGAGATATATATATTATACTTCGCACATGTCTGTAAATATATATATATATATATATATATATATATGTGCATATATGTGTGAGATATATATATATATATATTTGTATACCATATACCCATATATGTATACCCATGAATGGGTATATACATGTATGGATATGTGCACCCATGTGCGAAGGATATCTATTTTTTTACATGTACTAATTATTGATATATATATATATTTAAAAGTATGAGATCTTAGCGTTTTATTTATTTAGACGTTTCAAAGTAAATCAGTAAGATTTGATTTTTTTTAAATCATTGTGATCGTCTCGTAAGAAATTTTCATGTTATAGATGAAAAATTCATAAACTTCACATTGTATGCAAAAGAAATGATATCGTTATTACTGATGGATCTCAAACGGTGCGATTAGCATCGTTATATCTAACCGAGAAACACGATGCAACGGTTCTACCATATTTAAAGTTGGTTCTCAACCGATTACTATCTCGAGCAACGAAAACGTAAGTAAAGTATTTCCAATTTAAAAAAAATGACAGTCCTTCGATTTTTTTTTAATAATTGCAGTGTTCTGAGGTCGCTTGGTATTAAAATCTCTCTCTCTCTCTCTTAGTCACTCTAACATTAAAAATGTTAAGTTTCTTTGAAAAATTCTGTTTATATTTGTGGTGTGCATGAATTTTATTTTTACTTTATCGATTGAAGGGAGTCCCTGTTTTAAAGTTATTAAACCAGGCAGGCAGGCATATAGCGGTAGGCGTTTGATATTGCCTAAATTTTGTGCAAAAATAAATAAATAACCTGTTTATCGGATCACTAACATCGTTCTGTGATCCGATAAACAAGAGAAACAACAGTTTCTCTTTAACGCATACACAATTATTTAAATAAACAAGGCGCGGTATAATTATTCCGTTTTGCGTTAATAATATTGTGCTATGTTCCGTTTTAATGTACACCACGTGCAGGAAATTAATACCTGTTACTTGGATTGGACCGCTAAATTTCCTTTAATATGATTTATGACATCCTCCACCGCGCTACGTTTCTATATTACTGCTTGCTATAGTCCGTATGTTGTTTATTCCCGGCTCGGTTTTTGTAACTTTTAACATTCAAGAGTTTTTTAATATCTTGCTCTCCCTTTTTATTTTAGTTACTCTTTACTCTGAGAGTTATAAATTTCTTTAAAAAAAAAGAAAATACAAACTCTTCTAAAATATGTTGGCCGTAGTTTTTTATACTTTCATTACGTAGTGTAACAACTCAACTTGTTATAAGTTACAAGTTGTTTTAAAAATTTATAGAGCCTATATTTTTAAAAATGGAGTTTCTTATTTGGTTTATGTCGGCCTTTTATAATTAGCAGTCGCGTTTTACCGGTACCCGTATAGATTATGTAAATGTGCGATCCGTTCTAAGTTTTTTTATTCGTTAGGTTATGCTTAATTTAAATAAGACGAATGACAAAAACTTCATATCGTGTCTTAATTACTTTCAGTTTTCCCATTCTTTCCTATACTATACTAATGTTTTAATGAAATGTAAAGTTTTTAATTAATCCTGTTATTTACTTTATGAAATTTACCTTCACTTCCTGATTCAATTTTTATGCTTGTTTTATGTTTGTTTTTATGCTTGTTTGATTTAACTTATGCTTGTTTCCAGTTTTAAATTAACTAACCGGTCCTGTTTTCCCTTAAAATTTAACTTACCGTTCTAATTATTCCTTAGTAAAAATTGCCGTAGCCTTCTTTTTTTTATCCGATTAATATAAAAAACAATTTATTTTGAAGTTTATCAGCGCCTTTTTTCTCTAAGTTTTTTTTATGACATCGGAAAACATCAAAGGCTTCGGGTTTTTTTTCCAACTATTTCATATTACTTATTTCACATTGTAGAAACGGTGATTATTATAACTTGTAAGATTTAATTCTCAGATTATTTTATTTTCTTTTCTCGTTTATTACTTTCGTAGAAATGTTTGCTTTGTTGAAAGTAAAAAGTTTTACGAAAATCAAATTAAACCTTCAACACGAAACGGGTTGAAAAAACAATTAGAAAAAAGAGTAAAAAAGATCTTTGGTTACCTAAATATTTTGAAAAGAAATTTTATCAATATAAACAAATTACGCAATTTTATTTTAAAAAATGTGCGATTAACGTAAGCATGCTCCCGTATTTTTACTATTACTATCCAGCTTCAGATTTTTCGAAGTAAAATGTAACGCTAAAATACACAAAGTGCTAAAATTACATCCGTACCGAATTAACGTAAGTCATCGGCTCCAAGAACAAGATAAAGAGAAACGAATGCAGTATTATCTCTCTTTATCTGTTTAGCCTCCGGAACTATCGTAAGGTATTACTTCAGACGATGATGTGTATGAAGTGTAGTCTTGTACAATCTCAGGTCGACCACTCCTGAGAGGTGTGGTTAATTGAAACCCATCCATCAAAGAACATCGATATGCACGATCTAGTATTCAGAAAAATTTTTACCTTTACTGGGATTTGAACCTTGGAACTCTCGACTTCGAAATCAGCTGATTTGCAATGTCGCGTTAATCACTAGACCTTAGTTGGTTAAAATGCAGTATTGTCGGTGATTTAGAAGTTTCAATCGAAATGAAATATCTGCTCTAGACAAGGGTTTTTTCAAGGAAAAAACCCTTGTAAAAAAACCAAAGGGTTTTTTTAATGAAAAGTACATAAAATTTTGTTTCATTAATAATTTCTATTTTTTTTTCTTTCTATTTTTTCGCTTATTGTTATATTGAATTAATATTTATTGTAATAAAATGTTGCGATCACAGGTTAATAATTATTAATAAATCAATATATTTAAATTACAAAAAAAAAGTAAATAAAAATATGGCTATTTGAAGTTAGATTCGAAGTGATGTGCCTTACCCTTGAAAGATCCAAATATTTTATTAATTAAAATTTCATTTGGCTATAATTCTGGAACCGATGAAAATACGTAGCACTTATGGTATATCGTTAAAAGGCTCATTAGTTAAAAGGCTTATTACTGGAATTAAGAAAAGATCCAAATTTTTTTTTTTTTGAATTTAGGCTTTTTTTTGTACACTTTTGGTTCAGTCGATCGCAATCGAAATGGGAGGTGCACAAATTGATGTATACAACAGTTCTAAATGCAAAATTTCAACATCCTACGGCTAACCGTTTTTGAGTTATAATACGTACGTATAGACGTCACACTGAAACTAGTCAAAATTTATTCTGGGATGGTCAAAACTTCATATTTCCAAAATGTTCCTGAAATTTTAAAAAGACAGGGCTTGTTGTATGATAAACATACGCAACTTATTTCAGATGCAACCCGTTGTCATACTGATTAAATTTGAAGTTTTTCTTAACTTTAAGGTGGAAATATTTTTTATTCTATATTTAGCATGGGTTATTGATGCCTTCCGGCTTGCCGAAAGGGATTTTTTTTTATAGTTATAAATGATGTTTTTTCGTAACGAACGGAATGAGGGAATTTTTTAATAATACAAACCCTTTCCTTGAGACCGCTTTTTTGCAACCTTTCGATCCGTAAATTTTTACTTTACCAGCTATTATAATATGGAATAAGGTAAAGTATATTAAGATGGATCACAATTTCAGGTACCCAGCGTTTTTCAATTTGTTGATTCTTCAAGTACAAGAATAAAACCAAAATTTTGTTCTTTATGTATAAATTTACATAACTTATTGTCGGGTATTTATTTATTGATTATGTTTCTATAAAAGTTAATCCATATTACAGAGACGTTTATAATATCGACTGGTATGTTAAGAGGTATGAAAATCGAACGACGGGGAAAACAATTCTAAAAATGGAAAATAGTTCTTATATAGCTAATAGTTCTTATTTATTATTTTTTTTGTATCCATCTTTCCAAAAAAAAAGACAGATACAAAAAAATAAATACATCAAATTCAAAAGTCGCCAAATACATGGAATGACTTTTTCCGAATCCATAACAAATAAATCTGCTCCAAATCTATAGATTGGAGTGCGCAAATTAATCTGAACGTAGGAAAATTTTTATAGGGGTATGTTTTGGTTACTTGACCACACCCATTCTTTAAATTTTCTGTGCAATATGACGTTATTGTTTTTTTAGTTATTTAGTGAGTTTTTTTAATTAAAAAAATCATATTTTCGTATTTTTTGTTCCGTGTGTCTTGAATAAATAATAACTGTCATTACTACAAGAAAGCGTTCGAAAATTGTTTCTCTTTCTGAGTATATCGGCATGACACAATGACAATTAGCTTTGGAGTTGGTGTCAGACTAGGGACAGCCAATGCTATTTTAGAATGATTTAAAGAAACTGATGACTACTTTTCATCTCAAAGAAAAGGCAAATATGGCCGTATAAGAAAAATTACTCCGATACAAGATCGGTGAGAAAGGTTAACTTGGTCTAAAATTATTTTCTGTGGGCTTAAATCGAGAATCAGCAGCCAGCGTAACACATTTACATGTGACAATTACTAGATGCCGACTTCTTGCAGTTGGACGAAAAGCTCCCATCGACCGCATAAAAAGCAGCTTTTAACTACTATCTTCTGGGCCCAAGCACTTGCTAACTGGATCAGAGAACGCGACGAGTCGAATTTTTATATTCAGGGGCAAAGGGTTCCGTACATTAGGAAAGCAGGAATGTTTTATTTTTTTATTATTTATGGTAATTACTCAATAAATAATAATTATAAAATTCAGTCTATTAATAATTTTTTAATTTATAGCTAAAAATGAGGTTTATCACACCTGTAAAATTATAAGGGAAAATTAAGTAAAATTATTACCAGATTAAAAAAAGGATATTTTTCTGTGAATGAGTTAATGTAGCAAGTGGAAAACGTCTGATACTAATAGTAGGTTTTTCTAACTTGTATTGTTTTAAATCGCCTATTTAAAGTCGTTTTACTTTTTCTTCATGCAATCGATTTAAAACTTATTAAGTTAAAAACTTAAATCTGCAAAAGAATTAAACACTCTTTAGTTTATGCAAATTATTGGAAAGTTTATGTATATTATTACAAAAGTTTTCTTTCTTAAGACTAGATTTAGTAAATTCTACTCGTAGTAAATAATACTTTAATGAATAACAAACTTCTATTTTTGCCGTGCTCGCGGTAAAAAACGTTTCATACAAGTATTACTCTTTATCTGTATAGCCTCCGGAACTACTGGAGGCTATATTCACTCTGTGAATGTACACTTCATTCACAGAGGAATGAAGTATTACTTCATTCCTCTGAAGTATTACTTCAGAGGATGAATGAGGATGATGTGCATGAATGTGAATGAGGTGTAATCTTGTACAAGCTCAGGTCAACCACTCCTGAGAAGTGTAATTAATTGAAACCCGACAACCAAAGAACACAGTATTCAAATCCGTATAAAAGTAACTACCATTACTACGATTTGAACCTTACAACTCTCAACTTCGAAATCAGTTGATCTGCGATGTCGCGTTAACCACTAGACCAGCCCGGTGGGCTATACCAGTATGTATTAGTTTGGGAAAAAGAGATAATAAGTTAGTTTCCCTTCGTCTCTTTCACTGAGCTGAACATACTGTTACATTTTCGACGTGGAAAACCTGCCGAGATGAAACTCTCGGCGAGTGTCATAAGTAAAATTGAAAATTCACTGTATTACGGTCTCATTGTATCTAACAAGAATCATTACTTAAGAACTTTGTCTCGTGTACATTAGGTGTTTGACATGGTTCATGTGGGAAAAAATGTAAAAGAAATTATTAATATTGGGCGTTTGATGAGAAACATTGCTTTGCAAACACTGTCTCTTTGTAGTAGGGGTTATTAGGCGATACGAAATGAATATTGTTTTCTATAATATAAGCAAGAATAACTGATAACTTTTATCCTTTGTTAACTGCTACGGTGTGGAGTTATTTTTTTCACTACTTGTATTGTGGAGTTATAAAAGTTGTGTTGCGTACGGTATAATATCTTGTCTTAAATGTGTGCTGTAGTTCTACGTACAAATAAATAGGGGTTGCGAGTAAAGTCCAGGACATACATGTCAGGAAAGCCTTGTCCGGATTAAAAGCTGTTGAAGACAGTTAACATGTTATTACATTTGTGCGCTCTCGAGCGAGTCAATCTTCTTTTCATTCTATCTTTCGCATACACTCCTATCTCTTTGCCTTTATATATATATATATATATATAAGCATTTAATGAAATTATTATTAAAGAAAATATTTTAAAAATGTATTTCGGTAAATATTAACATTTGTGTTTCAAGCATCACAACAAAGATTTTTTTACCATTTTTACAAAAAGAAAAATCTTTTTTCTTTTTTAATTATGTAACATTAGTGTTGTAATTTAATATACCTTGATTTTAGAATATTGAGATATTTTTTCTTGTTACTCCTATTTAACAAAAGGTTATATTTTTAAATTTACCGTAATAATTAAATTCTTTAATATAGAAAATGTTAAAAATTTTGTCTTTATAAAGAAAATATTTTTTTTCCATCTTGATTCACTATGCCGATCTCCGTGGCTAAGTAGGCAACAACTCAGCTTTCATGCGGAGATCCTGGGTTCGAAATCCAGTCAGGTGTGGCATCTTTTCATACGTTACCGATCGCTTGTCGGCCTCTAGCCTCGTGCTGTAAACGGGTAGCGATTATATCGCTTCTGTGTGTACAGTGTTCCTACGTTCACTTCGTCGGGGCTGTAAATTGTCAGTGG
The DNA here is from genome assembly GCA_010016005.3 of Zanna intricata. Taxonomy (NCBI): domain Eukaryota; kingdom Metazoa; phylum Arthropoda; class Insecta; order Hemiptera; family Fulgoridae; genus Zanna; species Zanna intricata. The sequence goes on from JAAAKQ030023585.1 coordinate 14,367, forward strand.
CGGTTAGGCGGTTAGACAGTTTTGAATTTGAATTTTTTGAATGAATTTTTAGCGTTATGGAGCAGCAATTGGAGGAGATTACCTGGATGACTTGGTGGGTTTAGCCAAGGATTTGGTGACCGTTGACCACTTCCTATCACTAAGGTCGAATGGTAGGTTTCCACCGAGGCTACGGGTTCCAGCTAAGGACACTGTGAACTGGACGGGGGGACTAACCCCACTCCATCGTGATAAGGATGCTTCTGAAGGGCGCAAACAAATTATCGTGCAGTCGAAACCCCCCACATTAAATACAAAGATTGTGTTATCAGCCGAGTTAGAGTTCCTAACTCTAACTCTATATGTACAAGTGTTTTGTTTGATGAAAAGTTGCTATTTAGCAACCACATTAAACAAGTAGCAGCGGACACCGTCTCTGTGATGCACAAGCTTAGGAGGATTGCTCGGAAGGACTATGGGTTGTCGGGCCGTCAATTGTACATCATGTACCGAGGTGTCTTGTACCGCGTAACTATGACCACTTACGCGGCGCCAGTTTTGGTGCATAGGTTGGACAGAAATAGAGCACTTATTCAAAACTTAAGGAATGCCCAGCGCAGAAACCTAAATGTAAATACTAGTGTTTTTAAAACAACCTCCTATGAATAGGCTCCTACATATTGTGAAAGGCTCTCCCAATCGATTTAGTGGGGAAAGTTCGAGCGGCCATGTGGAGATTGCGAAAGGGCAGGGAACCCTCTTCGCAATTTGGGGAAGCGGTTTCCCCTTTGGGAATGCGGTTTCTTTGGGATGAGGTTTCAAGCCAGGCCTGTATCGAAGAGGAACGGTGATCACAATGCACTCCCGCCTGCGGAGGAGGCTTGAGAGCCTCGCGATGGAAGCAAGGCAGCAAGAATGAGGCACACCAAGGATAAAGGAAGGTCGTCGTATAAATTTATACAGGACTTGGGGGGATGGTACGCCTCTACTTCATTAAGGGCAAAGGGAGCCCAGGTGCTTACCAATCAGGCAAATTTAAAACAATATCTGTATTGGTTCTCTCTGGCAACTGATGAGCTGTGCGCCTGCGGGGAGGTCCAGTCGAACGAATATATGAAGTTCGGCTGCCCCGCTCTGGTGGGGGGGGGGGCTAAAACTCAGGCCACCCTGGAAGTTAGAGGGGAAGGGGAAAATTGGCCACTCACAAGCGGCGAGTCAATGTGGCGAGAGCCGCATTTTCGGATCATGTGGGAGTTCCTTGATGCGGTTGCTTTGTTCAATTGGCATCAGTAGTTTTTAAGGGAAAAGATTCCTATACCCTAGAGACATGCCTGGCCATCAGACAGTTATAGCTCCAAGTGTTGTAATATGGTGGACAGATACTTGCTGGCATTCAGCGACCTAGGCATGGCAGCGAGTTACTGTCCTTGGAATAAATTTTATATTTGACAGACAGTTTATTTTAGTATAGACGAGGTCCGCCTATCTATTTTTTAGTTAATATATGGCAAGTGAACGGCGGGACACAGTAGCGAGTGGTGTGTTGAATTACGCATATTCCGTTGTTAGGTTAACTCTAGGAGATAGATAGGAAAGCTTAATCTGTTCGAGGCTCAGTAGCCCTTCGTGGCACAGGTATTCGGTCTTATGCTTTAAGGCGACCGCCGAATGGGGTGGTGGCGGGAGTTACGCCAGTAAACCAATACGTTACCGATTTCCACTTTGCTGATGACCATAATTGTTAAACGTACTTTCTCATAACAGATAAATTAACGTATTTATTTCAATGAATTGAAATTTTTTTATATTTTATTTCCTGGATATTTTATGTCGAAGGGATTGGGATTTTTTTTGTCTTAAGTCATTTCACTGATTTGATGCAGCTCTCAAGATTCCCTATTTAGTGACAATCTTTCATTTCGGTATACCCCCTACAGCCTACTTCCCTAACAATTTTTTTTTATATATTCCAAAATTTGTCTGCCTGCATAATTTTTCCCATCTACCTGTCCCACCAATATCAAAGCGACTGTTCCATAATGCTTAATTATGGCCTATAAGACTCTCTTCTGTTAACTATATTTTAAAGGCTTCTTTTTTTAATTGACTTGCCGCAACACCTCTTCATTTGTCACTTTACCCATTCATCCGATTTTTAACATTCTCCTACATTTCAAAAGCTTCTAATATTTTCTTCTCAGGTATTCCGATCGCTCAAGTTTCACATCCATATAAAGCTACACTCCAGAAATATACTTTCAAAAATGTTTCCCTGATCTTTAAATTCATTTTTGATGTAAGAAAATTATATTTCTGACTGAAAAGTTTAATATGACAACATAAAAACCATTGTTACATCATTTGAGGGTTAATTACTTGTTTAGACAGCAGTGAAATTTTTTGATTACCTTAATATATTCCCAAAAAGATTAAAAGGTTACGATTTTCTGTCGAATTTGAGTTTACTGGATGATCAGGACGGTAGTAAAAGAAATGACAGAATTAAAATAGAAAGCGATAAAAATATCTTTTAAAAATAATAATAGATAAAATAAAAATAATAGATAATAAATAAATGATAGATAAAATAATAATAGATAAAATAAAAATAATAATAATAATAATAATAATAGGGCACCCGCAATGTTTTTTTACGTTACGTATTAGTAATCGCTCACGTTTAACCTGATCGGTGGTTTTTAAACATGCCTGATTATGATGAGTACATTAAAATTTATATTGACGGTTCTAAAACCGAAAACGGTGTTGGATGCTCCATATATATAAATGGAGAATCCCATTTTTGGAAGCTGCCAGTTATAGCAAGCGTGTATGTGGTAGAACTCACTGCCATACAGCAAGCTCTTCGCTATTGCGAACATTTTTGTGAAGAGAGAGTGCTCGTATGTTCCGACTCGCACTTACTGCAATTTGGAATAAGAATATTAAGGACGTCCTGATCGCTGACATCCTCTCTATTATATATGTTCTAAATAGACGAGGACAGCGGTGTGTTTTTGTATGGATTCCTGGGCATGCTGTTATTACAGGAAAGGAAAGAGCAGATGAAGCTGCCAGAATGACAATAGTCTGTAACAACTTGGATGTCATTCCTGTACGAGAAGCTGATAAAAAGAATCGTCTAACAAATGTAATTAGAACGTATTGGAATAATGAGTGGAGAGGATTGGGCACCAAATTAAATGCTGTTAAATCCTCTCCATACAAATGGAAGAGCGACGCGATACTGACTCGCCGTGAACA
>JAAAKQ030023607.1:0-17608 GCA_010016005.3 Zanna intricata
AGCGCCAGGCGTAAACCCTGATTTTGAGATGAAAAATGACATGTTTGTGCAAATAATAATCGAAATTGTTTAAAAAAGATAATTTAAGTAAAGTAAAGTAATCAAAATTAGTGTTTTAAAGTTTTATTAGTGTTTTCAACAACTGTTTTAAAGTTTTTATTTGTTAAGTTCTTCTCGTGATTCTCACTTTGAAGGTTATGGTCGTCATATAATCAGATAATAATGTTCGCTAAGTACTTCTAGCGAACTTCTTGATAATTTGCCTGGCCATACCTGTACTAGGATGATTTCGCTGATGCTTTTCTTTGATAAATAGCCTCAGGCACATCCCGAATTAATGTCCAATAGAAATCAGCTTGCATGTTAGTATTCCATTTCCCTTTAAAGCGACTTTCTATCACCGAAATGTCTTGGTGGAAACGTTCAGCGTGTTCGTCACTTACGTCTCCGAAGTTGCTTAGGAAAAAATCCAGATGTGAGTGGAAGAAATGTATTTTCAAATACATATCACATCCCATAGCTCTGCATGAAGTAAGAAGTTGATTAATATCGTGGTAATTGTCGTATTTTTGTTTGCCGAGAAAATTTTTGCAACGTCTTCAAATGAAGCCCAATCTGCACTTTCTACATTATTTAACATTGAGTTAAATACATAATCTTTGATCAACTCTTACCGGTATTTGAGGATCAACAAATATTCGTTCTTTAATTTTTCCTTCATTTACATTCGGAAATTTCTGCCTGATGTACAAAAAACCGGGACTATTCTTCTTCATTGCTTTTACAGAATTTTTTGTTAGTCCTAACCTGATATGAAGAGGGGGTAAAAATCTTTTTCTGGGTTTAACTAACGGCTCATGAAAAATATTTTTCTAACTTGGAGTTAAGCTGTCACGTTTATTCCGCTCTTTGGTAACGTAATGTTTATCCTTAGCTCGGGTGTCATGTTCCTAAAGAAAACACATGTACTTAGTATAACTGCATGACTAACAAAATAGCTATAACTTGAAAATCACCACATATTTCAGCCATGTTTTTATAATTTATTTTTTCAAGAAACTCTTTCATCATATCCTATGTCTCAAATTAATATCATAAGCGATTGGTATCGAAAAATATTTGTTACGGTTGTGTAGTAGAATAAGTTTTAAAGTATACTTGAACGAATCTATGAAAAGCCGTCTGTCCTTAGGTTTATGAACTTCTCCAAAGTACAACATAAGGTCATCAATATTTGTGCATTAATCCAAAATATTTTCATCAATAGAGTAATGACAAAGTGTTCTTTATGACGGCTTCATAAGCCCGAAAGTTTTGTATTATTTTTAAGTAAATTCCAATCTTGCAGTCTTGATCCTAACGGTTCAGCTTAATTTTTTGATAAATTTAATTCCCTAACCAAGTCATGTAATTTTCCTTGTGGTATAAGATGTGGATTATTGGAACATAATTCAAAATCAAAATCACTGTTGTCTTCTTCAGTATTGCCTGAATCTTCATCGGTGCTTTTAAAACATACATTCACAGGTGGCTCAGTAACTAGAATAATTTTGCTGTGATGTACAAGCCTGATTGCAGATTGTAATGAAGGATATTTTACAATATGTTTAGATTTTTTAGAAACTCCAGACACATTTGTTAAATAAGAGTAACAATTGGTTACATAATCCTTTGGTTCACGCCAACCCACAGTACACCAAATGACAAAGCCTTCCATGTACCTTTCAGGGATCCTCTTAAATATACAGAACAATTAGTGCATGCTAAATGAGGAGCCCACGTCTTATCCTGGTCACCAATTTTACACTGAAAGTACAAATGATATGGTTTTTTTTAAAATTAAATGTGTAATGTTTTTTTCTGTTTAATTTTACGGTACACTCACCACATATATAAAGGCATCCACATTATCCACACAATTTGAGGCATTATGATATTGCACTGTTAACAAACTTAAGACAGCAATAAGACTAAATAAAATTAATCCATTCCTAAATCCAGTGCTCAGTATAAACAACACAGTTGTGTTTTCAGATACATGTTTTAACCATACAGACATGATTAATGTTGTCCAGAAGGCTTACTCTTCAGTATTAGATATGATGTCATAATATGTGATTATGATATGATTTAATTCTTTGTCTAATATTGTTTATTTATAGCTAACAAATTATGTTAACAAAGTTGAACAATAAAAAATGAGCTAACAAAATAACATTATAGGAGCTTAAAATGATTACCATACGTTGAAAAATGAAAAAATCCTTTAATTAAAATGTAAAAATTTTTCGAACATGGTTGGTGATAGAAAGATTTTGAGTTCATATTCATTTTTTAGCATCAAAAAACAGATTAAAATCATGTATTAAAATAATGTATCGTGTGTTAGGAAACAAAAATTACGTTTATCAATGTAATTGGAGATTGGAATTCAATTATCAGAAAATGCAAGGAAAGAAATATTTTAGGTAAATACAGCAAAAGGAATGAAAGAGGTGACCAACTTATTAAGTTTTTCATGAAGTGTGGTTTAGTAATTGCCAACACCTAGTTTAAAAATCATTATAGAAGAATATACTCGTACAAATGGAAAAAGCCTGATGAGACTGCAAGGTACCAGATAGATTATAACATCGTTAAACAAAGATTTAGAAATCAACTCATCGATTGCAAAACATATCCAGGAGCAGACATCGTTAGTAACCATAATTTAGTGATAATGAAATGTAGATTGGGGTTTAAAAACCTGAAGAAAAGATTTCATATGAATCAGTAGAATTTAGAGAAGCTTAAGGAAGAGGAGATAATAAAGATTTTTGAGGAAGATTTCACAAGAGGTCTGAGTAAATAAGATACGATAGAAAATATAGAAGAAGAATTGGAGAATGTTAAAAAGGAAATTCTTTCTTTGTAACATTCTTTCTTGGATATCTGCAAAATTACTGTGCAGTGCAGATAAGAAAGAGATAGATACATTATACAAGCTGGTGTGTAATATTTACGAAAAAGTGGAAGTTCCGTCAGATGTCAAAAAGAGTATCATTGTCATGATACCAAATAAAGCAGCAGTATATAAATGTGAAGAATACAGAATTAGCTTAACTACTCATGCATAAAAAATCTTACCTAGAAAATACTATTCTGCATAGAGTAATTGAGAGGATAGTGAAAGAAGTGTAAGGAGAAGACCAATTGGATTCAGGAAAAATATAGGGACAAAGGAAGCAATTTTAGCATTCAGATTAATAGTAGAAAGAAAATTAAAGAAAAACAAACCAACATACTTAGCATTTATAGACTTAGAAAAGGCATTTGATAATGTAAACTAGAATAAAATGTTCAGCATTTTAAAAAAATTGTGGTTCAAATATAAAGACAGAATAACAATTGCTAACATTTACAGGAACCAAACTGCAAAATAAATAATCAAAGAATAAAAGAAAGAAGCCGCAATAAAAAAAGGGAGTCTGATAAGGATGTTTCCTATTCCCATTACTTTTTAATCTTTATATGGAACTAGTAGTTAATGAAGTTAAAGAAAAATTTAGATCTCGAGTAACAGTGCATGGTAAGAGATAAAAATGCTACCATTTGCTGATGATATAGTAATTCTAGCTGGGAATGAAAAGATTTAGAGGAAACAACGAACGGCATGGATGAAGTCCTAAGCAAAAAGTATCACATGAAAATAAACAAGAACAAAGCGAACGTAATGAAATGTAGACAGATCGCTGAATATAAAAATAGAAAGAGAAAAGATTAAGGAGATAGAAGAATTTTGTTATTTGGGAAGTAGAATTAGTAAATATGGATGAAGTAGGAATGATATAAAATGGGAATAGTACAAGCGAAATGAATTTTCAGTCAGAAATATAGTTTACTTAATGAAAAATTAATTTAAACATCAGGAAAACATTTTTGAAAATATATATTTGGTGCAAAGCTTAATATGGAAGTGAAACTTGGATGATTGGAGTACTGAAAAGTTAAGATTAGAAGCTTTTGAAATGCAGTGTTATAGGAGAATTTTAAAAATATGATTGGTGGATAAAGTGACAAATGAAGAGGTGTTACGGCAAACTGATGAAGAAAGAAGCATTAGGAAAAGTATAGTTATAAAAAGAGACAGATTTATAAGCCACATATTAAGGCATCCTGGAATAGTCACTTCGATATTAGAGGGACAAGTATATGGGAAAAATTGTGCAGGCAGGCAATGTTTAGAATATGTAAAACAAATTGTTAAATAGGTAGGATGTAAGGGGTATACCGAAATGAAATGACTGGTCCAAAAACAGGGAATCTTGAGAGCTGCATCAGACTAGTCAAATGACTGAAGACAAAAAAAAATCATTAATGGTAAAAATAAATGTTGATATGATTTAAATAGAAGATTGATTTTTTTTCATCAACCACTTGAGTGGTTTGATGCACCTTCATCATTTTCTGGGCTAATCTTTTAACACCAACATAATTATTATTCATAATTATTTCTTTTATGTATTTTTGACTTTTTCTGTTCTATAGTTTTTATCTTCTTTAATTCTTCCATGACTAAATTAAATAACCTTGGATGACCTAATGAATGACCAAAGTTTTCAAGTCCTTTTGAGAGATGAATAACTTAGTTTTTCTGGTAAGAATTTCGTTGGGTATCTTTTTTCTCCAATTTATTTTAAAATATTAATTTAAAAACATAAACTTTTGTTCCAAAAACCAAAATCAAGAAAAATATCTTAATAACTTACTTGAAAACTAGCTTTATTTAGTATGTCATTGTTTAACAATGACATACTTTTAACAACAATAATTTTTAACATAAATGACATAACTTTTAACAACACATAGTGTTCAGGAGTGTTAAAATGTGTTTTTTTTTTTTAATTTGTATAGAATACCAAAATTACTGTCAGTGTAAGTAAATTTGTCATTCTTTTTTATGAGGTGATGGTAGACTCTGTCTTGCTGCAAAGAGCTTTTAGATGTTCATTGTATATTTCATCTTCCATCCATTTATCTTCCATCAAACTGATCTGAGTTTGACGGAAAATACTAATTAATCAGAGCAGTTTAGTATGTACATTCAAGTATGTATGTATTTTTATGTTTGGGCTTCAGGAGATGCTAAATAAATCTATACAATATTATGAACTGACATTTTATTTTACTATTCACTGGAACAATAAAGTAGGCCTGTAAGAGATGGCACTGACGTACTCGACCACAGAAACACCATTCTCAAAATCGGCTACAATTTTTATTTTGTAATGCCAGCACCTACTGGGTACGTTTGACAGTAATTTAAAATTACATTTGAAATTAAGTACATTTTAAATTTAATAACTTAAAATTTTATGAGTAAATTTAAAAATAAATTACATTGTACTTGTAAATGGAGCATTGATTTATTCAGCATTGATTTAATCATTAATAACATTGATTTACGTTTGTTAATTATAAGTTGTCTGTCAATGTTTTTATTTATTATATAATGTAAATGTAAGGAATCCAAATTAAAAATGATACAATCAGAGTTGTTTACAGTTGTAGCAGTGGTCCTTATTATACAGCCATTTTGGTAACTGTTTACAGTAATTATTTAAGTACTTGTTCTGTGTAGATTTTACACAATTATTATCTTGTTTTTTTCTACTTCTACCTTCCTGGCAACATATGTGAAATTGACAGTTCATTATAAATGGTTTATTAAAGCTATTAATTACCACTAAGGTTTTTAAAAGATTATAGTAGATTAGAATATGAAATAGCAATTTTCTTTCAGGTTATTAATATTAAAAAATTTCTGTAGCCTTATCCTAAATTTTGTTTTAGTTCTACTCTTATGTTGAAGCAATTAAATTGTTTAATTGACAAAGTTAATTTTTCATGATTTAGTTAAAATCATACTACTTTCTTCTAAATGATCCTGAGTTAAAATTTAATTTAGTTTACTTCATTTCATGAGCAAATAATAGTTTTACAATCTTACTCTTGCAGTAATTAGTCTAAGCATAATTTATTCCATTTTAATCTTACAAGAAATAACATATTTATTTACAGTCCTCTTTTCCCCTACAGTAATCATATCTTATCCAATTTCAGGTCATGCAGTTGAATCAAGTCCCTTTTGTGAGGTGAAAATGGGAATAGATAAGAAACGGGTCATCAAGGCTGTAGTCATCAGTGCTGTATTTTAGTACAGAACAGTACTCAAAAGAATACTTATTGAATGGTACATAAGAGTAGTTTCTTAATCATGCCTGTGATTTCTGTTAATTTCATTCAACAAGATATTAAACATTTTGCCATTATTAGGTACCAAACACTTCTTTATTTTAATATTTGGATTTAAAGTTAATTTCATTTTAAATTTTTAGTTGCATATTAATTTCAAACTTTCTTTGTCTGACACTAATACTAATTTAAGTGAATGAAAAGTTTATTTTCATTATCAGTTTCAGTATAGTTTATCAGTACTGAATACAAAGATAGCAGTCATCCTTAATAGTAATGACATTTCTGATAATTTAATTACTTTGAATAATAATAATAAATAGATAAATAAAAATAAATTTAATCTATAGCTTACACAATTTTTTTAAGCTAGTAAATTAAGAGCAGCCTCACTTGATAAAAAAGAAAACCAAGAATTTTATTACTATATCTTAAAATTCTTTTTTTAAATGATCATTCTGAAACACAAATGTACAAATGTAATTATGTTTGAACTGCCTATATCCTATTTACCTTAGAAATAATGTAATATATTTGTTTTTATCACTTATTGCAATGACTTCCAATAAAATTTATACACGGGCGAAAAATAAATACTCCATCCTCTACAAATAGTTGTTAAGAGCTAAAAATCTTTTTAAGTTCATTTCTCTAATTTTGTCTAAACAGCAAAATAAGTTTTGAGGTTAGATTATTTTAGTTAATTATTTAGTAAAAATTGCTTTCATTGAGAATAGACAACGTAATTTTATTTTTCCTTTATTGTACAAAACGATAAAAATAAAATTCATTGTATTTATGTCTATTTACAAAATTGAAAAAAATTGAGTAAAACAATTATCAGCTACTTGAATTACTTAAGAATAAAAATATGCTACATTAAATTTTGCTCTAAAATTGAAGTTTTTCAGATGAATAAAGGAAAAAGAAAGAAAAATCGAAATTAGTTTTGGTAGAAATATTTTTTATTGACTATGGAGAGTGTTATTAAAGTTGTTTGTCCTCGTGTAGTTTCAGAATGGTTGACTTTCATAAAATAAGCAATAAACAATTCGAATTTGCTATAATTGTGTTGGAAGTTTTATTTTTAAAGATTTGTTCAAATACCACAATATTTCAATTTTGTTAATTGATAAAATGGCTTGACTATTTGAGTAAAGGATCCTTGAAAAAGTTTAACTTTTTTTTACATTTTCTTGAAAGCAGAACTCGTTTAAAAATAGAACAATTTGAATATTGCAAAATTTCATTTTTGAACATAAAAAAAAAGTCCGGAGGATTCTGGCCCCCTTGCCCCCTTATTGAGATCCGAAAATTTTTAACATAAAAATAAATATATATTATAAATCAATTCCTTAAGGTTTCTTGCCCCGAAAAAAACTCCAAAGATTTGTAGAAGCAAGACAAGCAGTTTTCTTACAACTAGACGTTTTACAAGAAGGTATGATTAAATGACAAAAAAAAGATATCAATGAAAGAAAATTAGAAGAAGAGTTAGAATGAATTACTTCCTTCATATATTATGATCCCTGAAGATGTAAAATTTTAAACAACAAGGAATTTTTCATATAATTTCATTAGTTCTTGAGATTACCCGGATCAACATAAAATAATGTGCCTGTAAATAATGGCGTAGATCGGGGTTCCCAAACAGTGAGTCACGCAAATTTTTATGAATATATGATTAAAAATTTTTATTTAAATTATTAAAAAAAAACTAGTTTTAATAATATCAAGAACTACATAATCTAGCCGAGAATTATTTATTTGCATTTACAATTAATTAAATTGCATTGATCGTGGGAGCGAGTGTATTACAAATTGTTGTTTTTGAAAAATAAATTTAGTAATTGATTTCATCTTAAACCAAACACGAGATTTTAGATATGTTCATTCTAATCATTAACTGCGGTAGTTACGTGGTTTATTTGTATTCTTATTACAGGTTTAGTCTTATAATAAAACTACAAACTTATTTTCAGGTATTTTTTTGTTGTTGTATTATTACTCTAATTCCAACCGTAGTAAGAAATTAGGAAAATTTAGAGTAATATATACCTTACAAATGTATGAATTATTGAAAAACGTTAGCTATATGGTATTTACTGGGAAATCAAATATAAATTATTTTGACAAACGGGAGGCAAGAAATTTAAGTTTGGGAACGACAGATTAGGTCGTTCCCAAACGACTTTGTTTTTTACTTTTCGATGCGTACACTGACATAACATAATTAGTAGAGAACTGAGAGAGACAAACGTTTGTATATATGTAATCGTATGTTTTAAAATTATTTAATCACTTATTGCACAATACTTTCTGTGTATTTAAAATCCTTTATTGCAATTACGACCTCGTAAATGTTTTATACATATTTTAACAAAGTAAATTTACTGGATGAAATGATAATTAAAAAAAAATATAGTTCCATAACAACATTACGCATAAAAAGAAGTTTTAAAAGATAAAAGTAACCTACAAAGAGAAATCCAGAAAATCATTAATTAAAATAAACTTGAACTTAAGATTAATTTGAATAGAGTAGCGTATTTCAGTGAAGTAAAATAGCTAACGTAAAATAAATTCAGATGGAGTGACGAGATTCTTAATTTTTTTTACAGAAATAGTCTGAAATAAAAATGAAAAATCTGATGTGTCACCACATAGCTTCCTTATACGTCTATTAAATTAAATATACACATTTTTGAAAAATGAAAAGTACGTAAAATTTTATTTGATTAATAACTTCTGATATTTTTTCATATATATAAATTGCATTATTATTTATGGTAAAATTTTTTTTTAGAATCAAAAGTTAATAATTATTAATAAATCAATATATTTAAATAAAAAAAAGGAGATGAAGTCACATTTGAACCGATGTGCCTTCATCTTGTAAGATTCAAACATTTCATTAATTAAAATTTTATTTGGTTGGAATCAATGAAAATAAGTAATGAAATACAGCTGAAAAGCTCTCAGTGAGGTCTTATTACTGCAATTAAGAATAAGTCCAAAATCCAAATTATTTTGATTTTTGGCTTTTTTTTGGACACTATTGGTCCAGTCAATTGCGATCAAAAGGAAGATGCACAACTAAATGTTACAACAGTCCTAAATCCAAAATTTCAATATCCTAGGGCTAATTGTTAACGAGTTATTCAAAATACATACATAGACGTCACGCCGAAACTTCTCAAAATGGATTCAGGGATGCTCAAAGCAGATACATCTGCTGAAATCTGAAAACCGAAATTTTTCGCGAAATACTTCCTTTACTTCGTAGCAAAAAAGAGACAATATGGTTTGAATTTTACATTGTATAATTTTTTTTAAATATTGTTATTCATAATTTAGTCGCACTAGGTATGTATAAATCTTATCGTTATTACAATTTTCATAACAAATTGAAAAAAAAAATTAAATATTTAGATTCGTGAAGCACCTCTATCGAATTCTAGACGATTAATCTAATTGAACTAAACGTAGATTATTAATGTAATTCCCACTGACAGTAATCATGTGTTTTCTTAATTATCGTTCACATGGTATTTTTTTTTTACTTTTCGATGCGTACACTGACATAATTAGTAGAGATCTGAGAGAGGCAAACGTTTGTATGTATGTATGTTTTAAAATTATTTCCTCACTTATTCCACAATATTTTCTGTGTATTTAAATTTTGTTATTGCAATTACGACCTCGTATATGTTTTATACGTATTTTAACAAAGGAAATTTACTGGATGAAATGATAATTAAAAAAAATAGTCGATCCTTGCCGGGGATGTTTAAACCAATTCCGGCGTTGATCTAAAAACTAACATGTACTGGTAACTGATAAACAAATACAGGTGAGTCAAATTATGGCTAATAATATTTCATAAGAAGAAAATATTTTCGATTAATCAAGGATTTCATTTAATATTTTACGTTTATCAATTTTTCCCCAGAAAAATATATTATCAGTAGCAAATATTTTTAGTTACTTAATAATCTACCATAGTTTAAAAAATTATTTATTAAAAATTTGTTTTTTTTTGTGTTAAGGGGACTGTTCAGTATCAGATTTAGATATTATAAGAGCTAATTTAATCAGTCGTTCTGTTAGAATAACGACTGTTGTTAACTTTATTCACTATCCGTTGACTGGTTCTCGAGCTATTACGAAAATAAAATTTACCAATCTCTTTTGTAATATGCATAACAAACTTTTGCATCGTTAACGTTTGTAGATTGTGTTTCCATCTAAATTTACTATTAATAGCTTACTAAGAGCTATTAAAAAATCTGGTTTTAAAATATAAATTTAATTTAGTTGTCAACCATCACTGGCTGAAGATTCAGGAGGCGGAAAAGTGAAATCTTTTTGTTAATGTACGGATGTAGGTAGGAAATACATGCATTTTTGAAGAGAAAGCGATTACCAGAAACACTATTATAATATATAATATAATATAAGATATATATATCTTTTTATTTTATGAGAAAGATTTTTTTTTTTTACTTAGATAATATTAAAATTTTTTTCTGATAATATTAGGGAGAAGGATAAACATTAGTAATTGGTTTACAACTCAGCAAGTCTTCATAAAATATGATTAAACTTATGGTGGAAATGTTTAATCAATTTTAGATGAAAGATATCTTTATATAATTCACATGGGATGACTAGATAGGTTTATTTTGTTCTTTTATAACTTAAAATGTGGATCATACTATCGAATAAGTTTAGCGATTTTAATGGACATTATTTTAACACTTTTTCGAGATTCGATTAGAGACTTCCTTTAATAGTGTTCTGCTTACTTATATGATACATGAGCCAACTGTGATGCGAACAACTTGCCAGAATGCAAGAGGCAAGAGTTCTGATTGGGGACACACGGTTGAAATTCTTGATAAGTTATGAGTTAGCACTCGTGCGTGCTGATAACAGACACTTTTTATGTAAGGATTTAATTGTAATACCTTCCTTCAGCAATTTTTTTTTATCAATAACCAGGTAATTATGTAAGAAACTTTATTTTATTTTTTTACTGAATAACCAATTTGACATTCTTGGTGTTATGGTTTTTTTAATGGTAAAAAAATGTCGGTTTTAAGAAAGTTTAAAGGGTGGCAAAATTTTTTCCAATACTTGGACTTTATTTGTGTTAAATCAAATTTATACTGACATATTTTTATTATACAATATGGAATCGATCTCAATAAAGTGAAAGACTTTGGATTTTAACAGATAGGCAGTACGATCTGTGTGTAATGCACAAATAATATGTTCAAACACATGATCTAAGATATCAAGTTCAATTAATATCATTCAGCCATGGTTTAATGACGTTTTACAGATTTGTGTGTAAATGAATAAATTTTCGTAAAATTTACCATTAACACTAAAATCTCCGCCTTGAGAGTTAGCAGAATAAGAAACAAATTTTTACTTAATTGCCTGTAAGTTGATTTTAAAAGGAAGTCATTCGAATTTATTATTATCTATGTACTAATACGATTACCTAGCAAGAGGTGCTCCATTTTTCTTCGGTTTACTCGAAACCTGTCCTGATACAACTGGTCAGCATCTCGGAACCCTAATGTCAGAGCAAATTCCTGGAGTTCCTCTCGTCTACTGCTGAATGTACATGCACTGGTCCCGGATTCAGAGACCTCTGAAATGGAGTCCGATCTTTTCAGTTCCTCCATCCTGCTCGTACTGGGCTGCTCTGAATCGTTTCGTTGCCTTTGCAAGTGTTATCTTGAATTGATCTTATCTCTAACGTCATAGGTAAACGGGAAGGGAATATCCTTTTTCTTTTATTGTTCGGTAAACATTATTTTTAGATTTATTAATTCTCAAGTATTGTTTAAAAATTATTCTGATTCATTTATCAGTGTAGAAAGAGAAATGTAAGACATCTTTAAGCATTAAATTATAACTCAGTTAACTGTAATTTCGGAATCAGATAAAATTTAAATGAATGAAAAGACGGTTATTCATTTTCACAGCGTATTAATTTTTCTGTCCTTTCATGAAATTAAAAATCTTTACAATAAATAAAAATTCATCATCTACCGTATATAAGTCAAATAAAATGCCGACTACATTTTTAAAAAAATAATACAAAGTTATTTAATAGTTATTTAAGTGGACAGAATTAAAATACGATGAAAAGAAACAATACACCTGGTGGCAAGAAACAGCGGAAAGAACAGTTAAATTCATGAGAATAACTCATAATAGTAAGTGCTGAGTACAACAGATTATTCATCAGCTCTCCTTTACTTTGAGAATACCATATGGGAATTCAGTAAAATTTCTTTTTTTTTTCAAATTTTTCGACAAAGTTTGATTCTGGAGCCTTTGAACAGGCAGAACGTTCACGGTTAGTTTCTTTCAAATTAATAAAATTTGAATACATTTTTTAGAAAAAAAAATTCCAAATATTGAATTTTCGTTTAATTTGCATTATATTATAATTCGTGAAAATAAACGTTAGACCTTTTAACGTTAGAACGAAAATGTTATCTATATTTAAGTATTGCTAAGACTGGATTTACAAGGTAATTTTTTTAATTTAATCTACTTTCTTACGTATTATATTAAAATTTATATATAAAATAATGTTTTTTCCTAAAAAAAAAAAGCGACCTTAAAGAGTGATGGGATCTTGTGTAAAAGCTTCCTTGTGCTAATAAAAAGAGACAATTGCACGATAAAATAAATCATCGATCGGTAATCCACTTGTTTATATCACAAAAAAAAAAAAAAATTGTATTTTCGATAATTGTATTCACCTAATTTTAATGCACTTACTCATTCCAACTTTAATTGATTTAACGTAATTATATTTATTATTCTTCTAATTATAGAAGGTTATATAATTTCAAGTATCCCCTGCTATCGCGTCGTGTTTTTTCAGTATACAAGCTAAACCGGAGAAACAGTAATGTAATTTATATGAACATTTAAGAACAACTTTTATATTTTAAATATATTAAATTTACATTTAGTTTCTCTTTAATAGAGTTCAAACGATTAGTAAGGTATGTTTTAATCCTGAAGGATCAATGCATGAAGGAAGCATTGAACTATTTTATATTAAATTCGTAAAAATGTAACCGTTAACTTGCTATTATTCAGAAAACTCGCTCGTTTCGAGTTTCTCTCAAAAAGATTGCATCACCATTAAATAAATTTTTCAATTGAAACAATGTTTAAAGAAAATAATAATTAGTTACTACTTAAAAATACTTATCTTAATTAAAAATCAATAATTAACAGTGGGCCCGCAAAGTGATTTAAAGGCTGTTCATTGCGTTTCACAAAGTAAAACTGCATTGTGCGTAACATTTTTTTCTGTAACTGCTGCACAAAATCGATAAATGGACAACATATGATTAACATAAATGGACAGCAACAGCAATAGTCTTTGACAACATATGATTGAATAAAAGTTCTTTATATGCTTGCATAACCATAAAATCAGCGATTACAATATGAACATATGTATTTGTTTATAAATTTTTAAACAAAGATTCTCATTTTCTTTTTAACAAATCTTACGAAGAAAACTCTGAAAGGCAAATAAAACGCTGACTACATTAAAAGAAAATATTGATACAAAGTTATTTATTAGTTATTAAAGTGGACAGAATTAAAATACGATGAAAAGAAACACTACACCTGGTGGCAAGAAACAGCGGAAAGAACAAATCTCTGTTCCAAAACCTAATTTCCCACTAACTAAAATTGAGATAGCTGATCCCGTTACAATGCTATTGCTGTTACATAGTAAAGAAGTGCCTGTTCTTGTTCAGGTATGCCTATCTATTCTTTACACTTATAATCTCGTTCATGAATAAGCAGAAGAATTTATTTGTAGGCTTATTTTTAAGGTCTGGTTTAATACTTGGGCACAAATTAAATTTATAAATTAAAAATTGTTAAATTTTGCTGAATAGGGTTTGTTTTCAATAGTTTTCTGTAGTGTTTTACATTGTTTAGAATTTCATTTTTACAATAAAAAATGTTTTTACAAGTTAATTAAATCTGTGTACTTCATATTTTATTAAAATTTTGTGGAGAAAAAATTTATAATAAATAAATAAAATTTGTAATAATAATTTAATTAATTAATTTAAAAATAACAATTATTTATTGAGCAATATCATGTGGGAAAATGGAAAAATTTTTGTTTGGTAATTCCATCTTTCAATATTTTAAGTTACATATTTTCTAGTTGTTTTTTAATTATTATTTTTTGTTTAGTTTTGTATCTCGAGTTAATTTTCCTGTCAATGTAATTTAAAATACTAGTAACAGTAATAGTAGAACCTTCAAAATAATTATAAAACAGAGTTATTACATTTACAAAAATACTTTTACACATAGTATATGGACTGTTTATTGGATCACCAATATCTGATATATTAACTAGCATAGTCAGGCCAGTCATTTAAAATAGAAAGTTAAATAATTTAATGTATATAAAATGTTTTTAAAATCAGTTTTTTTTTAATTAGGTAATATTTAATTCTTTCTAGACAAACTTTGTATATATGTCTCATTTTCTGTGATAAAATATGACTATTCTGTAATATAATTAATAATAATAGAAAATGTATAAATAAGAAACATAGTTCTCTTCTTATAAATTGAAATTATTTAAACAATTAAACACATTTTAAAAATAGAAAATGTTTTAAGCATTAACTGCAGAAATCATTTTTATAGATGAAATTTGTAAAAAAATTTTCTTTGCATCCGAGTTACTATTCTATATTAGTCCTTGTAAGAGTGTGTGTTAGTTCTCCTAGGATGCAGTAATATGGATTTGAAAGATTTTTAGAAGTTTATATGAGATGTAAATATTTGTTGTTCATTTAACTCTAGTTTGATTTTATTAGAATTATTATTCTAATACTATTAGAAGCATTTATTACTGTCTTAAGTAATCAAGTTTGTGTTAATTTTTGTCCAAATATGTGTATTTCATTTTATATGAAATTTGTATGCAGTATTGTAGGCTGATTTTTTATTTTAAATTTCTGTAAATTTTTACATTGATCTTATTATTGTAAGTATCATAAATTCATTGTTTCTATTTACTTTTTTTTTTTATTTGTTGCAAAATTTGTATAAGAGTTTGATAAATTTGTATCAGCTGCTAGATATTCTACTGTATACAGTTATCCAGAAAGTCTTTTTGTAAAATTGGAATGTTTGGTTCTGAAAGCAAAAAGCTTGTTGTTGTCCAACAGCGATTAGAAGAATTGAATATAATTGTTTCAGATGTAGGTTTGTGTAATCTTAGAATCTGTGGCTCTGTTCATCCATTTTCAGATTTTCAAGTCCAAAAACGTTTTTGTCTTTTTCGTATTTGATAGTAAAGGTTTATATGTCTGTTAATCTTATGGATGTATGCATGCAATTATCTACATTGTTTCATATTTCCGTATAAAGAAGGTTTATGTTATCTATCTTGCCGGCCTCTGTAGCGCGAGTGGTAGCGTTTTGGCCTTTCGAATCCCAGTCAAGCATGGCATTTTTCACACACCCTACAATTCATTCATCTCATCCTCTGAAGATATACCTTAATGGTGATTCCGGAGATTAAACAAAAAAAAAAAAAAAAAAGTCTATGCCAATTCATTTATCTGATATGGGTGATCCCATAAATAACCCATGTGCTATATGAAAAATTTATTATTGAAAATTAAATAGTTGTTAATATTGTTTTTTTATAGTGTTAAGGGTATCCATTATATTAATAATTAATTCTTTACCCGGTTTTTCTGTTTGAGTTGATTGTACAAAGATTGATTGTTTCAAAAATATAAATCTTTGTGTAGAGGTTTTTAGTATCAAAAGAAGCAAGTAGATCAGTGTGAGATATATTGGATATTTTTGAAGGGTCTGCATTATTCTATTAACTGCAATACTTTGTTTCTTTTTTTAAGTGTGTGTTGTCTGGTAATTTTACCTAACTATTGTGCTAGTTCATGGCTGAAACATTTCTATAGACTACAAGATAAGATAGTGTAATTATCATTTACTTGAAGAATGGGAGCTGAAGGTTTAATTTGTTTCAGATGTGGTTTCAGTTTTTCAGTGAACAAATGTTTGGATTTGATAATGAGTTTTTTTATTCTCCCTTGATATTTTCCTGTCTGATTATGTTTTAATTCTTTGATGTTGCTTTATTTGATGAGATCTTGTGTTGTGTTGATGATAATAGTACTCTTGCTATAGCCTCACTACAAAAATGATATTTTATTTGACTGCTTTTGCTTTTAGTTTGATAGCCATCAGTATGTCAGAGATGATGATAGTTTTGTTGTTGAAGGTGTTAAAAATGTTTATTTTATTGTATGTCATGTCCTATATTTTTAGATTCAAATGCTACTTTTTGTACATTAATTTCACCTTTTAGTATGATTTCTGTAAGTGTTTTCTTGTTTTATTAGTAATGTAAATTGTGTTTCAGATTTTATCAAGAAGAGAATCTTTATTTTTTTGTATGAATGAGATTAAGTAAAACTTAGTATATGGGATAGGATAGCAAAAGCGTTTGAGTGCAGGAGATTTTTTTTGTAGTTGTCTCATCTTTATCATAGTGCAATCTTCAGCTTTTTTTTTACTCATATACTCATATATGTATGGTCAATGATGGGGTGGTGAAAATATATCTATAATTTAGCTCATTTGTAAGTGTATTTTATAAACATCTAGATGAATTTTACATTAAATTGTCTCTAATAGGTTATACAAACCAATCACAAAGTCCATTTTTCTGATGTTTCATAGAGATTGGTAGTACTGTTTATCATCAGGTAATTGTAAAGGTTATTCAGCACTTTCATTTACTCTGCAAACTGTGAGGTTTGTAAGAAATTGATGTTATTTCATGTGTTCATTGGGACTTTTGATTTCTGCCTTGTTAAATTAAAATTACAGACACAAAGAGATAGATTTGTTTATAAGTATGAGCATACAAAGGAAAATAGAAACTATGGAAACAAAAGAGATAGATTCGTTTAGTGTTTTAGGAAGGAAGCTCCACAGTAATACAACTCTGAAAGTGGGAGGAAAAAGATTCTTCTACTAGGTCAGTCCTTGATTATAAACGATTTGAACATCCATCAGTTACTTTGATCATTTTGAGAAATACTGTTTCCAATCTCCTTTTTAGTCGCCCAGGAAAAGGTGTTTAGAGCTAAATATCCCCTTTTAAACATTTCAGAAAATAATGAAAACCTTCTTGAGGTTTAACCCTTTAACCCTGCTGTTCTGTTCGGGTTATATTGACCCGAAAACATTTTTATTTACTTATAATTTTCCTCCCGTTAATGATATAAGTTTCTGATTCTATGACTTT
>JAAAKQ030023629.1:0-17605 GCA_010016005.3 Zanna intricata
CCGGGTTCGAATCCCGGTCAGGCATGGCATTTTTCACACAAGCTACAATTCATTCATCTCATCCTCTGAAGATATAATTTAAAGGTGGTTCCGGAGGTTTAAAAAAAAAAAGAAGATAACAATCCATCAGCGCTTTAAACTCAGTAAATGATGGAAATGAAAAATGTCCGTAAAAATGAATGTTTCACATTTATTTTAATAAGACAATAATAATAATAATAATAATTTGGTTTATTATAACATTTTTATCTTTATGTTTGTTATTATGTAACTGTAGAACCGTTGAACCGATTTTTTTTATGAAACATTCGCTTTTGGAAATAAATGATTCAGAATGATAGGCTTTACAGAGTTTTTTTAACAGTTAAAAGATTTTTTTCTCTAAATTTTTTACATGTTTTCTATCTGAAAAGTTAATTTCTGAAATTAATATCTTAACTTCTCTTTTAGTTTTTACATTGGTTTTATGTTACAGAGATTTCTTAGAGATAATTAAATGTTATGTAATGGATTTGATTGTATTGCAGTGTTGCTCGGTAGATCAGATCTCACTTAGTTAAGTTGTAATTTTTATAATGCCTATTCATATAGATATTATGAAATTACGTAATACAATATGATAATTGATTAAGACATCACTACATTAGTTGTGTCCACTATTCTTTTTACTTCCTTATACGAAGTAAATGAAGTATTGCAAACGTGAGAAATTTCGGTTTTCGGAAATATATATTTGGGCTACCCCTGAATCCATTTTGACTAGTTTAGGCGTGACGTATGTATGCATCTCGTATAATTAAAAAACGATTAACCGTAGAATGCTGAAATTTTGAATTTAGGAATGTTGTAACATCTAGTTGTGCACTTCCCCTTTTGATTCTAAACGACTGAACCAAGTGTCCAAAAAACCCCAAAATCAAAAAAAAAAAATTTTTGATTTTGGACTTTTTCTTAACTGCAGTAATAAGCCCTCGTTGAGAGTTTTCAACGAGATATCATAAGTGGTGGTATTTACTTTCATTGGTTTCAGAGTTACAGCCAAATAAAATATCAATTAATGAAATATTTGGATCTTACAAGGAGAAGACACATCGGTTCGAATCGGACTTCATCACTTTTTGTTAATTTAAATTTATTAATAATTAATAAATCAATATATTAAGTATTTAAAAAAAATATAATTACTCTTTGATTAAAAAAAAATTACTCTTATAAAAAAAAGATTCTGATTGCAAAAAAAAAATTACGATAAATAATAAAACAAAAATATGAAAAGTAGTTAATGAAATAAAATTTTATGTACTTTTCATTATACAAAAAAAAAAAAAAGAAGAAGTGTATAAGTAATTTAATAAAGGTTTGTACCTTTATTAAATTACATAGAATTATATGGATATGGAAGTCCATATCCATATCAGATTTTTATTTTTTTAGATAATTAAAAATATCTATTCATTCATGTTAATCATTCGATTAGATTAACTTTTTTTTATCAAAATTTTCTGGGATTCCGAAAATCTTCTTTTTTTTTGTAATAGTTTTCATACATTTCGTCTCAGTCGCAATACTGAAGTTATATTTATTTGATTTTTGGAGAAATAAACAGCAGACCTGATTGTTCTTTCAAGTACCAATTTTTTTATTACCCGGAATGGAATCCACAACCAAAAATATTTCTTATGAAAATTGCTGAAATTGTCTTTTTTTTATACCATTTCCCTAGAAATCTCGTATTAAAATAAGTTACGTGGAACTTGAACAACTCAGTTTTTTAGAACCGTTTTTAAACAGTTAGAGAGAGTTTTATTTTATATGTCATCTATTCGAAACAGTTATGTATACACTTAAACAGGTTACTAAAACGAATTTGCAGATTTCTTTTTAATAAATCCTTTTCCAGAACACAATATATAAGCGATCGATCTATCGATCTCGTTATCCTCAAAACGATCCTGGTCGAGTTCTATCTGTACCCGCTGAACCAGAAACGAGAAAAAATTGTAAAAAATAAAGAAAAGGAATGGATGGTAACAAAAAAACGCATTTGCTTCCGGAGTGATCCTAACTAGAGAAAAATAACCCGATTCATAAGAACTCTCAAGGCGTCATTTCCTCAGGAAATGCACGCAATTTTACCCGCATGTTAACAGCTGATAAACTATTGCGCTTTGCCCGTATTAAGTAAATACTTTCTACTGTGAAAATCCCGTTTGTTTAAATAAAATAAGATTCATCCGAGATTGATATATGATTTATGAAGGACAGTCTTGCCAATCCTGTGAATTGTGCGCGGAATATACAGTGTTTCTAAAATGAAGGCTGGCAATACTTTTTCAGATTCTGAAAAAAAAGAAAAAGTATTGCTTTTTCAGACTCTTACTTGTAATACTTTTTTTCTTGTAATGTATTAATAATTTTTCAGATTCTACTTGTAAAAAAAAATATATATATATATCCTTAGGAAAAATGGAAATTTATCCTTTGTTCTCCACTCGTCTGCCATTTTGTTATTTTTATATAAAATTTTTATCTCAAGTTTGGAGAGACGGATCAAATTAATATTTCGTAAGCGTCTTTGTAATAAAGTTATAAAGTAGCACAAACATCAGTACTTAAATACCTTCACAAATTAGAAAATGGCGGCCATGTTTATTTTTCAATCTGTTATATCTCCATAAATAAGTTTTATCAAAATGTATGTTATTGCCAAAATATTAAGCCTTTTATTTTGAGCAAGATGACATTTCTCTCTTTATCTGTTTAGCCTACGGAACTACCGTAAGGTGTTATTTCGGAGGATGATATGTATGAATGCGAATGAAGTCTAGTCTTGTACAATCTCAGGTCAACAACTCCTTAGAAGTGTGGTTAATTGAAACTAAACCACCAAAGAACACCTGTATCCACGATCTAGTATTCAACTCCGCATAAAAATTTTTATCTTTACTAGGATTTAAACCTTAGAACTCTCGACCTCGAAATCAGCTGAGTTGCGATGTCGCTTTAACCAACCCGGAGGGTTAAGCAAAATGATATTTAATGTTTAAAATCTGTTAATTGTAATATTGTAAATTACTAATTAAGTAATAATTTTATCACAATAATAGACTTGATAGTTATGACACAAAATTATAACATCAATTTTCTTCCATAACTTGACTATTTTGTTAAACGATTTAAAAAAATAAAATTGCATTTTGTTCAAAATAAAAGGATTAATATTTTAGCAAATAATATAAATTCTTTTTGATGAAACTAGTATTTATGGAGATATAACAGATTGAAAAATAAACATGGCTGTCATTTTGTATATTTGTGGAGGTATTTAAGTACTAATTTTTTTTGCTAATTTTACAAATTTTTTACCAAAACGTTTACAAAATAGTAATTTCGTTCGTTTATCTGAACTTGAGATATACATTTTTAAATGAAACTAATAAAATGTTGAACAGTGGAGGAGGACGAAGGAGAAATTGCCGTTTTTCCTAAGGATATTTTTGTTTAGTTTTACAAGTAGAATCCGAAAAAGTATAGCCAGGCTACTATTTTAGAAACACTCTGTATATAGAATAAAATTATATCTTCATCGGATGTTAAAATTTATTATAAAAATTGTTATTGTATTCTAATAGCAAAAACAAATTTTTTCATATCCGGTTGAATATTTTTATTTTATTCACTGATTTTGGATGGTTTAACGATGTTCCTGTGAATTCAATATGATAAATACATCTTTAAAGTAGTTTTATCATGCCGTAATATGGTATGTTCTTTATAATGTATACGCTTATTGAAAAAAAAAAAAAAAAAACATGTTTCTTTGTTTAAACTTTCACTCTTCAGAATGCAACAGTGTTTATAATTCGTATTAACTAAAAGAATACTTCATCATAACTAACCTAATTTTTATTGTACGTCTGACTAATTTGTACGTCTAACCAATATTACTATAAATAACCCGTAAATGTAATCAGGACTAATTTTTGGGTTACTTTTTATGATTATATGAATGATTTACGTTATACAATTTCTCCCGTGAAATGAGTGAAGTTTGTTAATTTGAAAGAAAAAAGCGTTCCAACGGACTTAGCGTGCTGATATGCGAGCTTATAATCCATATGTTTCTCTTGTAAGCCAGACATTGTATGCTTGTTATACTTAGGTATTGGTGTGTCCCTTTTCGTATGACTGGTGTCTCGTTTAGGTAGCTTGCGATTCCATATTTGTCTTGTCTAGTAATATATATAATTGTATATCTATGCTACTCATTTTCTATGCTTCATCAAATATATAACTTCATTTTATATTTGTTTATTTGTATTTGTTTCAGGTAAGTAGACTGTCACCCGATGGTATTCTAATTTAAAAACTACTGCAGTGTAATGTAAGTTCTTTAGAGTATTTATAGTAGTTTTACCACTGTCGGGAGTGTAGATTAGGTGGCAGCAGTATTCGACTTCGGCTGGATCCTGGATATCGCTCTATGTTAGTATCAGCAACTAACCGTGGAAAATAATTTTTCCACAAATAAGGTACTGTGGTAACACGTAGATTATACCTACAGGAGGAAATTTTTTTCGTAAAAATAGTTTCATAAGTTGTTTCGAATTTTAACTTTATTTTAAAAGTAAAATCATGATAAGATGATTTGCGTATTATGACTTTTCGATTGACTTACTGTGACTCTATGGTTGTCTTATTATGACACGCTGTTTTGATGTATAGATACAAAACGTGTCGGTGTATAGATGTTGTATTCGGTTCAGTATTTCCTTATTAATATGTGTATAAAACGATAGACGATGCCCTTCAGATTTCATTAATGGAAGGATGGAATGAAAGGACCTAAGAAGGTCCGGATCGCTTTAATCTACACAATTTTTACTCGCTCTTTGGTATAGAATAGGTATTTAAAAGATACGGTTAAAATAATTCACTAAAATTTTCATTCCGTTTTATTTTATTCAGTTGGTATTTTTAATTTTTGTTCGTTAAAAGGGACTAGCAAGGTTGCCCAAACATTATCAAAATTATATATTACTGATCTTGTGTAAAATCAGTAGACCCCATGGTTTTGGGGCCTGCGGAATGTGAAACGCGAAGATATGTCGAAATTTCCGGAAGTCGAATCATGGTCTCCATTACAGTGGGTAGCTTTCTTATGAAATCTTCCGAAAAATATTCTCCGGCGCTTAAATTGTTTACGAGTTAATGTGGAGAATAAAAGCTTAAAAGCAGATAGATGTAGAATTTTATTCCCGAAATTGCTTATGAACTGAAAAAAAAATTGTAATAGAACAGTTAGAAATCAGAGTGATCACAAAACCTCGATTCACTTTGTAAGAAAATAATCGTTTGCGTATGTCTGATGCTTTTGGCTTGTTTTGAGGGTGTATATATGTCGGGTTTAAGTTTTATCTTTATATGTTTAGCCTCCAGAACTACCGTAAGGTAATACTTCAGAGGATGATGTGAATGGAGGTGTAGTCTTGTACAATCTCAGGTCGACCACTCCTGAGAAGTGTGGTTAATTGAAGTATATATATGTCAGGTTAGTTTTATTACAATTCACGTTTAAGAAGAAATGTATTTATACCACCTTTTTAGGGAAGTTCAAGCGTTATCTAGAAAATTACGACGATTCGTGACCACCGTGTAAGTGTGCTTAATCTTTATATCGATTAGGATGATATTCCTGAAGTTTAGCGAGTCACGTATAGCTTTGTTGAATCGGAGCCCGGTTGGTACGATCGCCCTGTTATTGTAGCGAGTGATGTACTTATCTCTCGGAATCGGCGGGGTGTTACGCGTCCTTAAAGAATTACAACAGACACAGAATAGTGATCGGAAATCAGTATCGAGAAACCGATACCGTTAAAATATTACTCGTCCAGTTTGTCCTCGGACTGTCAATTTTTCACACAGGAAAATAAGGAATTACTTCTGCATCACTCAATACGTGGTAATAGTGTATCGTCCCAAAAAAGTTTTGCATCTCGATTCGTACTGTGTACTCAAACATAGCCGTTTTTTCAAAATCAATTTCATTATTGTTTGAAAGCCACATAAATATTATTATAAATACCTTTTTTTTGTATAATTTATTTGTATAGACTCTTAATTACCGCTAAGTGTTTATTGTCAGAGAGTAGATAATAGTTATGAATATACATTACTTTGAATAGTTTTTAAATTTGTTCGATTAGCGGCTTCGGATAAAAAGGGAAAAGATTGATTCTTCCTTTCTTGCCCGCTGCCGACCTAAATTTAAGTACAGTTGAATATTGGACTCGTCCGCCTAAATTTTCCGTTCCTATTGAATGATGATATCGACTTAGGTTTAAATAAATGCCGCGCCTTTTCATCTCACGACCAGGTTTCAGTCAAACAAAAGACGACTAAATGAATACCGGCCGACAAAATTTTTATTTTAGGTGGTTTCATCACCTTGCTTTTTACATTATAATTTAGTATGTTAAGCGAACCGGAACGACCGAGCCGAGCTGACGTCGCCTCTCTTGTCTGTAATTACTGTTTGTCTTTAAATCGCTGTCGATTGACTCGACGTTGTCCTGTAATGACGCGATTTGTATATGAATTTAGTCCTAGAGACCGTTTAACTGATCTTTACTCTGTGCATTCATGCGTAATCCGTGTGAAGTAGATTTCATTTTCCATGTAATGTACTTTATTTACCTTCAAATTTCCGTTCTACAAGATCGTATGTATATACCGATTTCTTTATTCGTTAATTAAATTTATTTCCTGAATATGTAAAAAAATATTGTTTTCAATTACATTATTGGTAAATGTTTTTAACTGTGTATCGTATTTGCATATACGGCTGTTAAATTTGTGTTCGATTGTCATTAAATTAGGAATTTAGGTTATACTTTATTAAAATGTTTAGCGATAAAATTAATCGACCGTACTTCCGTTGGTAAATGATTTTACAATCATATGTTGTCGCCAGTTTGTCGGTTACTTTTTATACGATTTTTATTATTATTGTTATTATTATCACCGCTATTGTTAATAATGCAGTAGTTTAAAAAAGGTCGTCAGTTAAAATCCTCAAATACTGTAGTATAAATTATGTACTACAGTATGCGTAGACTTTCAACAAGTCTTCCTTTGTCGATTGTTTGGCGTATGAAGCTTTGTCAGCACTGGCGATTTCGGTGACCGTTTTTCTGTCACGGGACACCGATAATGCGGCTATCTAACCGATTCGTCAAGAAAGGTTCGACGTTGGACTTCCATATTTTTCGGCTGTTGTAAATTTATTATATCGAAATTTAAACCTGTATAACGTGTTCGAATCTGAGAATCATATTCAACTTTGGTTAGTTTTTTTTTTTAAGTTTGTTTAAGCCTAGATTGTCTAAAATTCGAGGTCAGTCCTGCTCGTTCCCGAGATGAAACTACTATTGTTATGTTGAACAGGTAGGTAAGGTGCTATCTAAAATATTAGCCTGTTTGTGATAAATTTGTTAGCATTATCTTGCAATTTTGTAACCCATGGATTCTGTACAGATGTTCTGTGATATTTCAGGATCCTCGGTTCGTAACCGATTACATTTTTAATTGATTTTAACTTGAATCGATCGCCCACGATAACGATTTGTTTGACATTTATGGTTCAGTTAACGTTAACATTTCAGAAATGTTTTATTTCAGTTCCGGCAAAACCGAACATGCATTCGTAATCGAGCTAAACATTCCGTTATGAGGCTGCGGCAAGGAAATATAATATTTTGTTTATTTTAGGCGTATGTGTAAATCCTGTGTTAATGTTTGAAGTCTCGGATTGCGAATACGTTTAACATTAAAATTGGAAATTTTGTATTCGTGAGGAATTGTTTGGTGTCAAAAAAAAAAATTTAGTCATTTAAATTATTTTTCTTGTTACAGCAGTAGTTTTGCGAAATACGGAAACAATTTTAGTTCGACAGCGGAAACAGTTTTCAAAATTTACTGTAAACATGTTAGAAATTATTTCTCTGATCTTGTATAGGCATACCACTTTTTAAACACTCGATCTAAGATGTGCTTAATTCTTCTCGATTTCATCTCTGCTACCTGAATTACTTTTTTTCAAACAAATATGTAGCTGAAGTGTAAAGCATGTTTTTTTTAAAATATATGTTTTACGATTTCATTTATAGTAAAACTTCTAATTTCCCTAGCTAAATTTCTTAACTCGGCCTAACAGTTATGAAATACTTTTAGTGAAAATGCTGCACGCAGTTTTAAAACATGTTCTCGAAAATCAAAATTTTAAGCTTAGACTTTTAATATTTAAACTTTAGAAAGAAACTCCTTATAAAACTCTAGAGAAGCCTATTATCCTAATCAAAATTTCAGAAAATATTTTAAGCAAAATTTCTCTTTTCTTCTGTTTAGCCTCCGGAACTACCGTAAGGTATTACTTCAGAGAATGAATGATGATGATGATGTGTATGAATTGGAATGAAGAGTAGTCTTGTACAGTCTCAGGTCGACCACTCCTGAGAAGTGTGGTTAATTTGAAATCCAACCACCAAAGAACACCGGCATCCACGATCTGGTATTCAAAACCGTATAAAAATAACTACCTTTACTAGGATTTGAACCTTAGAACTCTCGACTTCGAAATCAGCTGATTTGCAATGTCGCGTTAACCACTAGACCAGCCCGGTGGGCAAACTAAAATTTCTGCAAATTCGTAATTATTGATACGTAAAAAAAAAAATTGAGCTGGAATTCGGAAAATTGTATAAAAAAATACAAATCGAAATTGATGGAACTTTTTTCATTTCGCGAATCACTTTTAAACCGGGTCGATCATTTCGTCGACGTAGAACTGACAAACAAAAGTTATTTTTAAAAAAGTTTCGTAACTAATTTTATCAAAGCACAACTCGGGAAAATGTATTTTTTTTTAAAATAAGATAGTTTTTTTTTTTACTAATAATTAATCTTTCCAGCTGAAAAATAAAATTGAAGTAAAATTTAAATAATAAACGCGTGTATTTGGGTCGGGCTTTACAGAACTATTTAAACATCAACCGCGTGTGCTGTACTCGTTTTATTATTCCAGTAATTTTGTGAATATTCGCTCTACGGTATGCTAGTGTTGTGCGTACGTGACGGTATATGAAACTGGGCGTGACGTAATATTAACGAAGCGTAATATTTACTTATAAACTTTGTAGCAGGATGAGTTGCGGGCCGTCATAAAATTTAATCCTTATTACATTTCTTTACTCTATCTGTTTTTTTTTTTTATATCTTTCTATTATTACTCTCCCTTTCTTTGACTCTGCACCTGTGTTTTTTCAACTTTTTATCGCGTTATACGATACGTACAGAGAGAAATTACTAGTGTTCTCTTGTTTACTTTGACACTTATCATATTTAACTACTGTTAATTCACACGTTGCCTTTTCATCGACGATGGAATTTTATTCGTATATAACCGTTGCATGTACGCTTCGTCCTTTTCCACAGCGGGTTCGTCTTCTAAGGCCATCGATTCATGTCGTCGAATCATTTCTGCTGTTTTTATATATAGTCTCTTTCAAAAATTTACCGATTAGATTCATAAAATGATGTTTGTAACACGATCGGCTTTATAAAAGCGGTTTAAAGAGAAAATTGATAAATATTCTTAGAAACAAGATGGAATCGTAATTTTTTTTTATCCGCTGCTCGGTATGTGTTTCTATTTTTAGTCGAGTATTATATAGCCGTCTTTCGTAGCTTGTCGCAACAACGACTCCTATTTTAATTCTGATAAACCGATTAAGTCGGGTACAATGGATACGTAGTAAAATAGCTGAGCGAATTCTTGGTGTATTATCTATATTCTTGGTTTGCTGGCATTTCTCCCGCCACCACCCCATTCGGTCGCCCTAGAGCATAAGACCGAATGTCCCTGCCACGAAGGGCTACTGTGCCTCAAAAACGTTTTATTGCGACCATATATCTAAGCTTCTAGAGCTAAACTAAAATGCGTGAGCGGTGAAAGCGTGGCGCACAACACCACTCGCTTGCGTGTCCCACCGCTCACTTGTCATATATTTAACTAAATGGGTAGGCGCACCCCGACTAAACTAAATTAACATATGTGACATCAATGATATAAAAATAAAATTTCGTCAAAATTAAAATCTAAATCTATGACAGCAATTCGCTGCCGCGCCTCGGTCGCTGTATGCCAGCAAGTACCTGTCCACCATTTGTTTAGCGCATGGAGCTATAATGGCTGATGGCCAGCCAATTCCCAAAACCGGGCTTCCGCAGCAGTGCGGATACAATCACCCTTAGTTATCTGCTGATGCCTATTGAACAACGCAACGGCGTCAAGGAGCGCCCACACGGCTCGACAATGCGGCTCTCGTCACATCGACTCACCGTTTATGAGTGGCCAATCTTCCCCTTGGCCTCTAAGCTCCAGGGTGGCCTGAGCTCTGGGCCCCCCAAGAGCGGGGCAGTCGAACATCATATGAATACTGGACTGGACCTCCCCGCAGACACACAGTTCATCAGTTGCCAGACGGAACCGAAATAAATATTGGTTTAAATTAATGTAATTGGTGAGCGCTTGGGCTTCCGTTGCCCTTAAAAATAAACCAGAGTCATACCATCCCATGGTGTATTAAGTTGTCAATCGTAATTGAAAATAAGTCTATTTTTTTTTCGGAAGCGAAAATTAGGAGCGATGAACGATTAGAGAGGGAGTGAATGTCACGCATACGCGTTTAAAAATTTAAGTAGTTATGATCGAGTGACCACTGGGATCGCAATCGGTAAAGAAGTTACATATGAATTATTGTTAAGCATATTACTTAGCTACGAGTAGGGAAAGAACGATAAGGTACTATTAGCCGATCAGATTTCGGTTTTTTTCGATCGCTTTGAATAAATGAAATCAGTCTTGCCGTTTTTTTCTTTTTGTTTGATAAATTATATCACCGCATAAGGTTGAAGCTTGTCTGTGGCAATACGGAATTGGGAATTTTTCAATGTAGCAAATGAAAGTTGAAAATTTCCATTTTTATTTACAGCGAAAATAATTAAAGAAAAAGGTTAAGTTCGGGAATGAAACGAAAAACCATTAGAGAAGTGGTGCATTCGATTTACCTCCTTTAATAAATAATATATATTTTCCAACGAAATGAATAATTTTTGTTACTGTTGTAATAATATGTGGACAATTGAACAACTCTTATGCGTATACGAAAAAAATATGTATTCGTTTATGACGTCAACTTCAATTATTTTACGCTATAAATCCAGCCCAGTTCATTAATTCATATTGTGCGAGGCATTTCTGCAGTCAGAAAATCATTTAATTATAATTAATTATTCAGATTAATTTTTTCGCAAGTGCTTCTTTTATTTTTCTTCATGTTTAGTGCTTTTATTGTGATCATCAGTATTTTTTTTTTTTTTTTTTTAATTAAAAATATAATTTAAATTTATATGTATGCGTGTTTATCATCTTAGTCACCGATATAAAACGAACTAATCTACTGCTATTACAGTCTGTTGGTAATTCAAGTATTATTCATTCTGGTATAATAATTTGAATATTTAATAAATTAAATGAAATATATAATATTTTTCGTTAATCCTTCATCGTGTCCAGATTCTGCTTATTCATAAACCGTATTTTCGATGCTATATTCTATTATATGAATTTTTTCACTAGTAAGGGATTTGAAATTTTTGTTTTTATACTTATAAAAAAAAAATGTTTTCAGGAACATTTACGAGCATATAAATATCGCAAACGAAAATCTAATTATGCTGTTCACATTAGAGACAATAGACTCTTATCTTTTTAGAATACAAGAAACATCTAAAATTTGAAATCTGGAACAAAATTTTTAATTCCGTATTCGTGAAACCCAAATTTCAACACTCAGTTGCTCAAACTCATCCAAATTCACTGAATTGCAGGCGGTGTTCAGCCTTAGAAATATTATCACTTTCATTTCTGTCACAAAAAGCATCGGATCGGTGTGCGATTAAAAACTGATTTGAGAGAACAACTCTCATCGATGCCGAGTATAGAGTATCCGGTACTTTACAGGGGTCGTATTCATAAGAAAGACTCGGTATGAAAATATTTATTTAAACGAAAATATTTATGTATACAGTTTGTAAAATGCATTTGTTATACTAGATTAGACTAGACTAGACACCAAGTCACAAACCCACCGGTTTGGTCTAGTTGTTAACTCGACATCGCAAATCAGCTGATTTCGAAGTCGAGAATTCTAAGGTTCAAATCCTAGTAAAGATAAAAAGTTTTATACAGATTTGAATACTAGATCGTGGATATCGGTGTGTCCTTTGGTGGTTGGGATTCAATTAACCACACTTCTCAGTAGTGGTCGACCTGAGATTGTACAAGACTAACTTCATTCCCATTCATACACATCATCCTCCTTACCTTACGGTAGTTCCGGAGGCTGAACAGATAAAAGAGAGAGAGAGACACCAAGTAACAAGAGATTGAAAAGTTTAATAATTAATTGTACTGTTAATTTCGATTATTCATATAAGAGCGGAATCTTCGGAATTAATTGGGATATACGGCTTCTGTATTATTTTTTTGATAAACGAGCTCTTTTCAGAACGATCTACTTTTTATAGCCGTTGCATTTACTAAAAGCAAAGTATTGAATAACTTTCCCGGCTATTAATAATATAAAATAAAAATTTTAAGAGATGAAAAATAAATTTAAAAAAACGTTTTCTAAAAATATTCATCTCTAGATTGTGCTTAATAAATTGCTTAACTAATGTTTCTCTAAATGCTAACACCCCGTTCAGTATAGGCTAAAATAAGAAATTGTTGAAAAACCTTTTCTACGTTTACGGGTCTATAACTTTTTAAAAAATGTAGACATTTTCTTAATAATTCTATAAATGAAGTATAAACTTCTTTTGAAAAACATATCTAAACGAAGAAAGGTAGAGAAAAAGAACAAAAAAAAAGATATCTTTCGGCACGCCGGAAGGCGGAACAAGTTATCACCGTGCTAAGTAGGGTGTAAAAAATATTTCCACCTTAAAGTTAAGAAAAACTTCAAATTTACTCTATACGAAAATGGTTGCAGGTGAAAAAAATTCCCACATGTTTAACATACGACAACTCCCATCTTCTTACAATTCCAGCAACTTTTAGTCACCCCTTACTGTAAGGGTTGGTCATATAAAAAATTGTTTCAGATAAAAGTTTTAGGTAATCTTTAGAGGATTACCTACGGATTTTAAACCGATTCGATACTGTGCCTATTAAGTGAACTATGCCTTTTTTTTCTTCTAAACCCTAATTTTTTCACCCCCCCCCCTGGGCTAATGGTTGGTGGTATCAGAAAACTTTACTTAGATAAGTTTTTGGCCCTTATCCGAAGAATAGTATAAACTTTAAACGAATTCGATATTTTACTTAATCAGAAAGTTATAGCGATATATATTTTTTTTCGAAAAAGCCCCCCTATTTCCACTCCCATGGTCCGATTTTTCCCATTTACAAATTCGACCGAGATTTTGGGTCGTTTGTTTTTTTTTGTATTAATTTTGAAAATGACTGGCGCAAATTTACTGCAGTTATTGTGTCCAAGTGAAAATGAAATATATATATATAAAAACGTTTGAATTGACTGAGGTTTTGGTGTCTGGGGGATGTGAAACGTGAAGATATGTCGAAATTATCTGGAAATCGAATCATGCCAGCGTTAAATAGGTAGTTTTCTAATTAAATTTATCTGATAAATATAGACATTTCTTAATAACTATAAATGAAGTATAAATTTCTTTCAAAAAACTTTTGAACCCTTCGGTTTAAATATTTTTTGCTTGTCTCTCTTCAGAGGTAAGCAAAAAATCAAAAATCATATCTTTCATTTTTTAGGGTGGGGGTTGGTTTTTGAAAATCTTTTTGTAATATTTATATAAATATAGGTAGTAATAGATTTGCTTAAATAAATTTTTTTCAAAAATGTCTCTGAATGAAATCAAAATCGGTTTTTTTGCGATATCCCCCACTCCCTTAACGAGTTAAAAAAGATAATGTGATGAATCCCGTGTATACAGAAATATTTTAGCCTAATTAAAAGAAAATCGGATTCGTGAATCCTAAGAGATAAGGCCATTATCAGTAACACACTTACGTACGCACATGTATACATGTTTTTTTTTGTCTCGATGAACTAGTTGGCTCTTAAAACGTAAAGATTTGCAAAAAAATCTGATACCTCATTTTTGACCTGATCAACGTATGTATTTTCTCCTTTATATGTTATTAATTAAATTCGCCGGAAAGTAATAGAAAATATATTTGTCCGGCCGCTAACGGATAGCGGATAAGACTTGACCCACTTGTTTTTAAACGAAGCTTTGTCCGTGGATTTTTTTTTACCTGTATGTGTTCTTATCCTGCCGGCCTCCGTGGCGCGAGTGGTAGCGTCTCGGCCTTTCATCCGGAGGTCCTGGGTTCGAATCCCGGTCAGGCATGGCATTTTTCACGTACGCTACAATTCATTCATCTCATCCTCTGAAGATATACCTTAACCGTGGATCCAGAGGTTAAAAAAGAAAGGTTTTGTGTAACGCTCTGCCGTTCTGATTAACAGTACTGATTATTAATCTGTATATTTTTAATCTTTTAATTGATAATATGCTATTATTTCTTTGCAATTTATACGTAAACGGTTTTGAATGTTATATAGATCACAGTTTATAGAACAGTAATTACGATCGATCATTAAATTGTCGTTTAGACCCTGAAATTACCGTTTTTGGTTATTTTAGCTGCTGCGAGTTTTTATTATTAATCAATTATAATCTGTTTATTAAAGGTGTGCAAGAGTGATAATGACATAATGATACTAATATTATATATAATCTGTGTAAAAAAGTTAATCTCCAACAATTTCATTTAATAAGAAAATAAACGAATACCCGCCGCGAGGTAATGTCATGCGTACGTACTCTCTTCTAATATGAATATTTAAAGGTTGCGTTTGGCATTCGATTATCCTTAACCCTGTTTAACCTATTATAATCTTATTAGTAGGCCGGTAATAGCTTTCTATAATCTTAGCAAATTGCGTATTGTTATTTTATAATTTTATTTATAAATATACTTGTTTATTACAAATTACGAATACTGAATATGTGGAAACATTTATTCCTATTATTCATTTTTATTTTTTAAGCCTTGACATGAATACTGATGTTTTTGTATGTCCTTTTTTTTAGAATTTGATGTACGAACAGGTAGACTACTCGAAATCGTGCGTTTAATTTCGACTAGTGTTGCTATCTTTGAAAACCACTGAAAATTATTCGTTGTAATGATTTACATTTTTCCTTTACATCGCTTCCGATACTATTAAAGTATTAAATATATTTAAGTTTATCGCTGAATGTTTTTTTTCGATTTAGTTTGTGTATCATAAAGGTAAGGGAAGGTGTGAATAACGAAATAATTGAGACTTAACCGCATAACAGCCGCGAAACCCTTATTGTTACAAGACACCTTACGGAAACTAGATATCTCGCGCGCTGTTGTTCTAGAGTTAGATCGATTATATGAATTCTTATGGTTGGCAAGGTCAGGCCGGAAGGTCTAATTCCTGAAGAATAAGTTGTATTTTAGGTGATGATGTTAGACGAAATGGACACAGATTATTTAAATTCTTACGTTATACCGGTTAAATGAAAAATAATGTTTGCCTCTTTCATCGGTATATTATTTTTGATATGTGTGTAGAGTAATTTAAATGATTTGATGTAGACCATCAAAGTGAATCGTGTTCGTTCTTAGATTCATCACGTGTGAATGTTCATTATCTAATATAAACTTCTTTTTTGTCAAAATTGTATGTTTTGATGACTTATAAAAAAAAAAAAAATGTTATCACGTCGGTCGTAATTATAAAAAAACTTTCTTTGTAATGTCTAAAGTATGCCGCACTATGTAAATTTTATGACACATCCGAATAAAACAAAAAAAAAAAAAAAAAAAAAGAGTGAATTCATTCGGCGCGATGGTTTACATATCGCGATGGGACTACATAAAGTTTTCAGCCATTCAGTAGTAATAAATATTGTCGTCGTTAACGTTAAAGTTTATAATTTATAAATAAAATATTAGTTGGATAAAGATTCGATTCTTTATTAGTAGATGACCGTGTAATTAGAAATAAGATTAGTAGACCGGAAATTAACATCGTCTATTGCTTGTTATGTTTTTGATAAATGGTTGTAATGTAACGCTGCGGCCGATGATATCGGTAAAAATGCAAATCTTAACACTAAGGAAGCTCTTTTGAAAGGAACGCTGTTATTAGTGACGATGTCTGTCGTTCTTGTTTTAAAAACGGTGTAAAGTTTGTATAAGAAAAATGTATTATTAATACGTAATTATTGATGTAACAATCAATCGAATGTGCTTTGTAAGGATGATTTGCTTTGTAAGGATGATTTATCGTACGCGGTAAGCTTAATGATTTTCTTAAAAAGTTGAATTTTAATTCTGAGCGTTTTGTCGATAGACAATGAAATTAAAATTAGTATATCCATTACGAGAAATAATTAATAAAACGTACTGCTCTACAATAGAGCCGAATTGCTACTTCCAACCGAATGTTGATTTCAAACTAAGCCTTTAATAGAATTCTTTTAACCGCCTTGTAATTCCATCTTTTTTTTTTAAGTTTTACTTATTGCCGGCCTCCGTGGTGCGAGTGGTAGCGTCTCGACCATTCATCCGGAGATCCCGGGTTCGAATCTCGGTCGGGGATGGCATTTTCACACACGCTACAAATCATTCATCTTCTTCCTCTGATGTAATACCTAACGGTGGTTCCAGAGGTAAAAAAAAAAAGTTTTATTTATTGTAATTAATCACAATTAAAATGAAAGAATACATTTTACATTTATTTCCGTACAAGAGTTAAGAGTGAGCGAGCAACTTTTGTTACGCGGCGCATATTTAACCGGTGAGAGAGTTTGTCTCGTACTTTAACCGGCATATCTGGGAGTAACGGAAGCAACACCTGCTTCTTTCTATCTTGTGCTTCAAATCGGGTAGATCAGTAAATAGCGGAGATGCATACTCAAGACCCTATATATAGGAGTAAATCTACAAACAAAAAAATATCATATCCTCGGAGGGCACCACAAACAAGCTCTGTCATAGAGGTCCGTGTCGACCGATCCGGCGGTCGGGGTAAACGTGATTCGATCGATTCCGTACGGTTATGCCGGTGAGGAGGCGCACCATCTTGTCGCCAAATAAAATTCTCATCTTGCTGTCGAGGAGGTATACCTGGATATCCAAATAAGCGACTTCTGTTCACGGTTGCTTCTGCGAAAAAAGACTGGCGTAAACTTGCCGTCGGCATATCCCACAGAAAACATTTAATCTTGAGTAGTTCCTTTCTCATTATAAGATTTCATCAGGATTTTATTACTCCCAGGTAGGGAGTAATAAACTCAGGTAATAAACCAGGTAGGGGTCAGACCAACTTGACCCGGATATATTTTTCCATCTGCTGCCAGTCATAAGAGAGCCGCTTGGCAGGCTGTTCTCGGGGTG
>JAAAKQ030023640.1:0-17603 GCA_010016005.3 Zanna intricata
CAAAATGGCTGAAACTTTGGTGAGTAACTGTCAACAGATGAACAACGAAATTCGATTGCTGCCACCGACGAGTGCTGCTATCTTCATGTTGAGGTCGGAAACTTTTCAGACCACCCTCGTAATTATTATGAACACTGGTGATGATTGAAATTAATTGCCATGATTTGTGTTGTTTTTCCGATAACTTTGTAACTCTTTCGTGAGGCTTGGAAAAACAAGTGACAATATAAAGAAAAGAAACGATATAAACTAACAATATAATAAAAACAGTAACAATAAAAATTATAATCATTGAATTACTATTGTACAGTAACAATAAAATTAGTAAAAATTTTATTTAAGTTAATATATTCATTGTCATTAAAAATATTATTTTTGGTTTTATGTGTTTGTTTTTTTTCTTTGTTTTATTGTGTTAAGGGTGTAAATCCTGATTATGATGATAATTATATGCAAGATGTATAAATGTTGGTTATGGTGATAATTATATGCGAAAATAATTTTTCTGTATATAGGGCAACTGGTATGAACATTTGTTACAATTGTAGGCCAATATTAAAAAGCCATTTACCGGAGAATTTTTGGGTAAAAAGTTGTTGACCCATCCCATGCCCCGTTACAGTAAGTCGTTGGGTCAAATATGAAATTTTAGAAGGTTGATTCTCCATGGAGGATATGAGCAGAGATATGTTGGAAAAATGGAAGTGGTGCCAACATTTACATGGTGCAGTAGACGACAGGTACAGACACCTATAGGAGTAACACCTGCAATGTGGATGGTTTTCATATTTACCTAAATTAGGATTCCCAAGAACCGAGTTAAATTCAGGGTGTTTTGGCTGTCCTTTGAGACGAACAAAGTAAGAAAAGTTGGTCCCGTCTGTCCCAAAGTGATGGCTCATCGCAATTAACAAGCAAGTTCATGACAGGACTTGATTTAAAGGCACCTGTGACAAGCCGAAGGAAAGAATGATGTACAGCATTCAGCATTTTAAGTACGATTGTACTTAAAAACAGTGACGTGCTGAAGTGTAGACGATACAACCGTAATCTAAACGGGAACGAACTAGAGAATAATAAAAGCATATCATACTTGACCGATCGGCACCCCAATTTGTATTGGGGTGCCAATCGCTAAGAATTCATGGCATATCTAGCAGTTTAGAAAATTTTGCTTGTAATTGTTTAATATGATTGTCCCACGTAAGACAGCTATCAAAAACTAAACCTAGAAACCTGATGTCAGGAGAAACAGCAATCAGCTCTCCATTGAGAAATATTTGCATAAAGGAAGAATCCCAGAGTCGAGAAAAGACTACAATTTAATTTTCTTGGGTGAGAAGGTTAAGCCGGTAACCTTGGACCAAGCTTCAAGGCGAGATATTGTGTCTCTAGTAATCTCTCTGCTGTGCTGTGGAATGGGACGTTATATATATACCAAAATCATCAACAAATAATGAACATGAAACTGATGGTTGTACACATTTAGTAATATTGTTGATGGCTATAGAAAATAAGGTAGCACTTAAAAGATCCTTCCTTGAGGCACTCCATTCTCCAAGATAATGCTACCAGATAGAGAATCTCCAATCCTAACACAGAATGTTCAGTCATCTAAGAATCCCCTAATAAATGCAAGCATATTGCCCTTCCCCATTC
The DNA here is from genome assembly GCA_010016005.3 of Zanna intricata. NCBI lineage: Eukaryota > Metazoa > Arthropoda > Insecta > Hemiptera > Fulgoridae > Zanna > Zanna intricata. The sequence goes on from JAAAKQ030023640.1 coordinate 1,660, forward strand.
ATATTCCCCATTCTTTAAGAGTGTTAAGAATACCACATCGCCAGGCATCATATCAATGAGCTTTTCTAATATCAAAAAATATAGGCACTGGTAGAGAAGGAAAGCGTTTTGGATAGCTGTTTCCAATGACACTAAATGATCAACGAAAGACCATCCTTGTCGGAGACCGCACTGTTCTGGAGATAAAAGGCCATATCTCTCTAAGTACCATGTAAGCCTGGGCAACACCATTCACAGTATTCTCTTCAATGATATTTTTTACCTCATCGGACAATGCCGAGTGAGGCCTTTTCATTTGACTACTATTGGTGGTTTTTTCAGATGGACCACCAACCATCAAAAAATTTTCTTGTGGACTTGAAATTTTGGTCCCACGAGTACCGGCAATATAACAGACCACTCCAGCAGAGCGCACACGTACTGCAGCTAATTAAATCTGGGTTCGCCCAGCTGCCCAGAGGACACCTGGTTCTTTGGGCACCTGAGGACCAGGTACCCAGAGGAGGCTCTATTTAGTTAGGTTTGGGACTCACTATTCACCCATAGGCACGATAGTTTTCACTTTGGGTTACGATTGCAATTTGTAAGGTGTCACAACATCGAATGATGTGTAAGAAGAAATACTCATAGTGTAGGATGTTGTGTAGTGATGAGATTGTATATGTTGTAATTTGTGTAGTGTTCTTGGAGTAGTATACGTGTATAGTGTAAAATGTTCTGCAGCCCAATGTGTAGTGGGAACAAAAGCTGCAGAGGCTAGGGTTGTGTGATGCCAACTCCCAAAGTCTTAAAGATTAAGACTCCCTGTCGGGGACAAATGTTGGCGTGAAGATTTGAAAGTAGGTCGGATTTTTTGAGACACACCCTTGTAAATGACTTGGGTAGAATTTATAAAATAAATTAAATGTAATCATTGTAACATATACATAAAAAAAGAAATAAATCTTTTAACTAGATTCTTGAACATTATATAAATTACAAAAATAGAAATAAATTATGTTTAACTAATGCAGTAGGCCATCTAATAAACAATTTACATTTTATTTTTTTCATAACACAAATTTAGAAATATTAGAAATTAATAAAAGACATAAAATTATATCTATTAGAAAATATAAATACAAATAAAATTTCAATCTGATAAACCATTAGACAGTACTTGAGGGAGCAGTCTTACAAAAACTGCAACAGATAGCATAGCATTACTCATATGATAAATTAATATGTAATTTTCATTATTTTTAATACACAGTTTAATTAAATATTTCAATCATGACTAGAGGATGCGGGATCTCGTGAAAGTATTTTTGTGGTAAAATTAAGGTAAGATATGTTTAATCTCACACACACATATTCTCTCTCTCTCTCTCTCTCTTTCTCACACATCCTCCCCACCTCGCACTCACTATCTATCTATCTCTCTGTAAATATATTTTTTTTTTTTTTTTTCATACTGAGGTCTACTTGAGAAATGGGTTCTACAATTTTCATCTGGTTTTCAGTTTTATTAGAATGTGTTAAAAATAAATCATTTACCATACTGTGCACTATAAATGTGAATAAATATTGTATGATTATGAAACAAAAATATAATTAAAAAAAAAAAAAAAAAATTGCTGTTGGTAGATACTGAGTGTTCGTCTTTCATTCTATTTTACATTTTTTACACTATCTTTGTTTTTTAGTTTACACTTAAAGACATATCAATTTCCTATACTCTTCTTGTGTATGATTGTTGTTATCTAAGTGGTATTTTCAGTAGTGATTTCAATTTGTGGGTTTAACAATTATGGTTTTATATTAACATTAGGATGTGGTGACTGTGAAATTGATAACTTTTAATTTATTTTATGGTTTTATATTAACATCAGGATGTGGTGACTGTGTAATTGATAACTTTTAATTATTTTATTATTTTAAATCAAAATACTGAATTTGATTTCTGAAGGCCTGCATTTTTCTTAGGTAGGTAGAATTTTCTTTTTAGATCTAATTACCAACTAAAGATCATTAATTAAAAATAATTAAATGTGTAGTCTTGAATAGACAACTGTCTATTCAAGACTACACATTTACACTTACACACAAGAATGCGAACAGGGCCTTACCATCTGTGCATAGTACTGTTGACATCTTTTAGTGTGCTGTTACTATGTACCCCTAGTATTACACAAAAAAAAACTTTTTTTTTTCATAAGTCATTTAACTGATTTTATCTATTTCTCTATTCCTTTCTTTTCTGGATTTTTTTTTAGCCTCATAATACTATCTGTATCCTTAATTATTAATTTTTCTCATGCATTCTAATTTTTATTTGTTCTATTTTTTTACCCTGTAGACGGTAAAAGTATAAAACCTTTCTTCTACAATTAAATTAAATAACTCTAGGTGCTTTATATACAGCCCATCACACTATTTTCATCCATTAAAAAAACAAAAAATTCTTTTTACTAGACTCTTAATATTAAAAATATTTTTCCAGTTCCCTTAAAACCTTTTCATTTAATTCTTTAACCCACTTAATTTTGATGTTCTTTTAACACTACATTGTAAAAGCCTCAATTCTTTGTTTCTACTTTTCCAACTTTTATCTTCTGTTGCCATAGTGATACACTTCATATAAACAATGATTTCTGAGGTTATTAAATAAAGCTCTACTTGAAAACAATAACAGCAATTGTTATTCTTTCTATCAGTTAAGCCTGTACTAAACATTTACCCTTTCAATTAGTTAATAGAATAAATTTATAATGCAGTATTTAGTATTAGGTAATATTATTATATATAAATTAATGCTACAATTTATAGACTATGTGAATTAAAATATAATCTGTATTATAGTTAAATATCTTAAAGGGTGGATTTGACCCTATCGAATATTGATGTGTTTTGGAGAGAGAAACTAACCATCTTGTCATTGATGCTTATCAAGATCCCCTTGTAATTATAGCTGCAAACAAACAAATCATGTTTACCAATAAGAATCAAAAATTTGATTTTCAGAGAGGAAATTATATTGGCCTGTATAGGCTTTTTAAGGAGACAGACTGGGGTTGCTATCTATTCATCTTTGAGTATGGATGAGATAGCTTGCATGTTCACTGAAATTTTGTCCACTTTTGTTGCCCATTTCATGCTTTTATAAAAGATAATGAATGATAAATATTTATCTTGGTTTCTTTTGAGCTACTGAGGTGTTTTTAAGCAAAAGAATGTGGCCCATGGAAAGTTAAAAAAAAAATATCAGATTCTCCACATAAGAACTTTTTGGAGCTAAGAAGAAAAGCAAAATTGCTTCTCCATACAGATAAGGTCAGGGGACCAATTAGCACTGAAAACATGTTGACTTAACGGGAAAGAGCATTTTCAAATATATTAAAAAGTAAATCTGTTAAGATAAATTACAAAACTAAGGCTTCAGGTGATTTTTTTTTTTATGATTATTTATGTAAGTCAATGTAAGTATGTAAAGAATTATTAAATACATTATGGAATTGTTATTTTTTCTTTCTCTATCAGGGCAGTATATGAATTAAATATATGCCTAGTTGAGTTACATTTCTCACAGATTCACTTGTTAATGTTTGTCGTCTCTAAATTGCTTTACTTTTTTTATGAAATACAAAAACATAAAGAGAAACTAATGTAAACTTTACAAAGAATAATGAAGAAATTTTATCATAAGCAATGTAAAGAATTGTAATTTGTTTACAAACTTTTTAGTTTCTTGTGATAAAATATTAATGATTATGTTAATATAATTAACTTGATTAGTATATTTTAAGATATAATAAAGTTTTATATTATTTTAATTCATTCAATAATTTATTTCATTACTTTGCATTTGTTATGAAATCATTTGTTATAAAGAAAATGTTTAGAATTGCTTATTTTTAATTAATTCAATTAATATGAAAACATGTTTACAGTTTTTTTTTTTTCATTATAATTTTAATGAGATATAATTAGTATTATGACGTACTATTTTATTTATTAGGGCTATTTACTGAACAATGGAAATATAGTATTGATATATTTCTTTCTGTGTTGTCATATTTTTCTTTATATAAGTGAAGAAAAAATAGCATTGTTGTGATCATGCACAAAAAAAAAATGCAGATTTATAAGTTCTGCTGCTACTAACAGTTTCTTTTTTAAATGGTAAGTTATTGGGTCTAAGAACAAAAGAACAATAGAATTACAATGAACATTAATGAAAATATTTGCTATTTAATTTTTAACTGATGATTTATAAACTTTTTTCATTAAGAAAACATTTCATAATATTTGCCAAAAAGCATTTATTTCTGTCTATTGTGTTTGAATCTCAATTAGTTTTGAGAACTAGTTCAGATGAAATTTATTCTGGCAGATATGATTGGGTTTTGTTTTAACGTTGATTTTCATTATTTTGATTACGAGTATTTTATATTTACTTCTTTATCATACATACTTAATACAGATGTTTTCTCGGTGTTATTTGAAAATCTTTGCTCCTCTCAAAAAAAATTATAAGCTCAATTTTTGTTACTGATGTAATTATGTTTTTTTCACGTACTTTAAGGAAAATTATATAATTTATAATCGATTTTTAAGATTTTTGGTTATAGATATTTTTATCTACGATTAAAAATGATCTTATCACCATCTTGCAATCTTGATATCAATTATTAAAGATATTCAATAATTTTAGTTCAAAAACAGTTCTTTATGAGAAATAAAATGATAAAATGTGTTTTAATTTGATAATCTGTTATGTTACCTATAAAAATATATGTGATAATAATTAGTTATGTTTTTTTTTCATTATTAGGTTTTTTATTTATTTTCTTTATTAATATTACAAAGTTCCTTAAATTTCCTTGATGGTGGGCTGGTGGTCAGTCTCTTGCATGCCAGTTATAAAAACTATTCAGTATGTAGTCAAAGAATATGTGTCCTAGTAGCTGTTAATTCCCGTAATCAATTTAATGTATCTGTAGGCTCAGGTTCTTTCATTATATTGAGTAAATGATTTATTTTGTTTTCTTGGATGATAAAAAAACCATTTAGTAGTATGTAACAATTTTTCTGTAAAATAATGAGGAAAGTTAGTTTTATAAAATACATTATGTGAATCTTTTTGAAAATTTCATGCGCGTAAAATGGGTTTTTTGTTGATTTTCCCTATCTACATAAATCTTTCCTAATTGTAGTTCCTGCATATTGTTAATCTGACTAAAATGTGGACTCTGTATGAGTCTATGTGTGTGTGTGTGTGTGTGGGGGGGGGTGTGTGTGTGCATGCATATGCATGCATTTGTGCGTGTATGCACACGCACGCATGTAAATACATGAGGTCTGTAAATAAATTAATGAGACTGGTTCAAAAAACTTTTTATTTACAATCAAATTATACAGACTCTATCACCTTCAAAATAGCTTGCTTGGGAAACCACGGAACAATTAAAATGGTTTTCCCACTCTTCATAGCAATGTTGAACTCAGAAACTGGAATATCCTTCAGAATGGTCATTACATTTTTTTTTTATGTTTTCTACTGTTCCAAAATGGTGTCCTTTTTAGGTGTCTTTTTTTAAATCGGAAACAGGAAAAAGTCACAGAGACTCATGTCATGTGAATAAAATGGTTGAAGAATTACAGGAATATTTCTCTTTGCTGAAAACTCATTAATTAAGAGTGCAGTGTGACAAGGTGCAGCATCAGTCATGATGCAGCATAGTTTTCTTTGATGGCTGGTCTCATGTGGCAAACTCTTTTCTGCAGTCTTTTAAGAATTTCTCAGTAGACATATTGATTTACAGTCTGTCCTGTAGGCAAAAACTTATGGACAATGCCATTACTACAGAAGAAACAAATTAGTATGATTTTGACTTTTGATTGGCTCACTTTTACATGGCAAACTGAAAATGCTTTAAACCACTTAAAAACTTGGGTTTTTGACAGTGACAGACCATCATCTACATAGCCCTTTTCAATTTTGAAAAAAGTTTCAGTGGCATTCTCACAGGCTTTTAACACAAAACTTGAGTGCACAGTTCATAATTATTATCACTTATTTTTGTTAACTAACAACAATATCTCTTTTCACAAAATTTTTGTCTACAGCTCACATGGCAACAATAGACTAAAAATATTATTATTTAATATAAATCGACTGTTCATATAACCATATGTTTACTAGTAACTTTATAGTGTTCCACTTTGGCTGCCAAAAAAAAATAGTCTCATTACTTTAATTACAGACCTCATGTATAAAAAATATATATATATATGTATATATATATATATGTATATATATATATACATAAATTATTCATTATCATATTGACCCCTATGTTTATACAATTTAATATTAAATGAAATATAAATCAACAAAACATAGCAATAAGTAATAACCAAAATAGGTTCTGAGACCTAATTTATTTGATTTTTCACATCAGAAACCATAAGTAATCATTAATTCTGTCCTTTAATTAACATCCTAAAAATTTCAGTACAACCTCATTTCACTGGAATATCTGAAACCCAAGCAAAATTTTTCAGTAGTCGTAACTCACAAACAAAGCATTTTAGGACATGTTTATATGAATTTTTCCCATTATTTTCACAAGTATAATAGGTTATAAAAGTCCCAGAAGAACTCTGTGATACACTCATTTCAAAATCATCTCTAAAATAAAAAGAAATTGTTCAATTCTGAGAAAAATATTTACCTTCATCATAAGTACCTAAATGTCCTACAGGACAAGTCTATTGTTGCCATGTGAGACGTAGACAAACATTTTGTGAAAAGAGATTTTGTTAGAAGAATAAGTCAATTTGTTAAAAATAAACAAATTTAATTATCCTTACAATACTGATTACAATTTTTATGTTCTTAATTGCACACTTTCACAGGGCAATATATTACTTAACTGATCTTATCAAATACTGGGACATAATTTTGATTTATATGTCAAAAGTTATAAATTAACAATATCAAAAATGCTTCTTTTTTTAACTTCCGGGACTACTGTTCAAGTATTGCTTCAGTGGATGAGATGAATGAAAATTTTGTAATGTGTGTAAAATTCCAGGATTCAAACCTGGGACTTCTGGATGAAAGGCCAAGACACTACACTCACGCCACGAAGGCTGAATCAAATCAAAAAACTGTATTGCTTTTTCAGTCAAGTCTTACTTAAAAATAAAACTTATTTTTAAATGATATAAATTAGATAAAAGATTCTTTTATTTAAACAGTTCAAATTACACTCGACTGAAAAGGTAATGAACCTTTTTCTACAATCCAATTTATAATTTTAATATTAAAAAAAAATGTTGTAAATTTTATTTAATATAGTCACTATAGAAGCAGTATTGTGATTATAAAAGTAACATCATGAAAATATAGAAAACTTAAAAGGTTAATTTTTAATTTATTTATCAAAATATTCTGCTTTAAGATTCATTTAAAAAACATACTTATTAAATAATCATACCTGAACTTTCTTTTTGGTTTCTGTATTATTTTCATAATTTATATTATCACAGATGTTTGCTGGTAATCCTAAATTAATTCGGCATGCTTTATTGACAAAAAAAGATTCTTCTACAACAGTTGTTAACATGAAAGCAAACATGTACAAGAACATAACTGGTTCTACACTTACTGTCCTCCATAATGATCTTTTCACTTCCTATAACATATAATGTTTAAAATAAGATAGTTAAAAAAAAAAAAAACAAAAAATAACTTTATATTAATAAATGGTACTTGGCTTTATAGTGCATTATTTCATATAAAAGAGATGCTGGTTATGTACCGCTCCACATTTTTATTTATTTACTTATTCATCCACATAGCTAACAGTAAATCGAAATTAAGTTACCATTAACAATGCGAGATGAATTGTAGTGTATGAAAAATAGCAAGCCTGATCAGGATTTAAACCAGAACCTCCTGGATGAAAGACAATGCTTCCATTCCACAGAGGTAAATATAATTATTGTTGTTATAAGAATAAATTACAAAAACTTTGTAAAATAGTACATTATAAAACAGATAATACAGATTACACCTTACTCTTCATTTACAGCAAATGTTTTATAAATATGATTACTATTCTGGTTAATCAACTCAACATTAAAATATGGAATTCTATTATGAGAATTTATTGGATTATTCTGATTATGTTCTCCAGGTTATAAATTAGGCGTATATTGCTACAAGAAAAAAGTTATCCCACTTTTTCATTATAATTGGGAAATTTTAAAAATTTGTTTTGTTTTTTTAATAGTTTCTCTTATCATTTCATGAACGAAGTATGAATGTATGAGAATCATTTTCTTTAAACAATGAAAAAATTTCTGGGTAAAATGGCAAACCCTTACAATTTAGACCTAATTTACCCATGAAATGCGATGTACGTTCACAATTAACATCTTATCTGTAACCTTTATTAGTTTCTCTATTAGTTAAGGGATTGATTTTGTAAAAAAATATTGTACATCTAAGGGATTAAAAAATGTCACATGATCTCAAACTGACTAATTCTCTAATGATCACTGTATGCAGTACACTCAGTGCATAATACTGCATCATTGATAAAATTTCTAAGATCCTTAATAATAGTTTATTAATCATGTACTTTAAGTAGATCAACGGCTATGGAAATGATGAAACTACCTATATTTAACTTTGATGATTTTTAGAAATCTGTTTATGAAATACAGCTTCAACCAATGGTATTTATTCTTACTTCTTCTCGGCGTTTCTATTTTACTTCCATAAATTTTCAAAAATTTTATTGTATCACTATTATTGATTTTTAAAATTTGGTATATGATAACTTACCCACCTTATAGTTGTTTTGTTTTTTTCAAATTATTTTTCAAACAAGTGTTTTTTTTTTTTTCAAATTTTGAGCCCAAAATAAATAATGAAGGGCTTAGTGTAACAGGCCTGTTTTTTACCTTTTAACTCTTAGGTACTAATAGTACTAATAAAAAAAATTGGCTGGTACAGTGTCCTTCATTAAAAAAAAAAAATTGCCGCCAAATCATATGATTTTGAAAATATCTCATTTTGGGGGCTCATAAAGCCACATGTGGGGCAGAGCTGGGATGATTTTTGTTCTGAAATTATCTTCAAACAGTGGGTTTCTCCTTATCATTGTGAACTAGATACTCAAATTCTTCCTTTTCAAGAATACTTAGATTAACTTATTGAAAATTTAAATAATCTAAAATTATTTTGTTGCAAAGAAACAAGCTAATTTCCTCAATATTAAAAAGGAAAACTTGTCGGAAGGTGATGTATTGTAATGAGAGACTTCTTTCAATATTTTCCTTTCCTTTTGTGATACAGAATGAAGTCCATTCATATCACTGGTCAAAAATGTATGCCGCCATAGTACATCTATTTTTCATATATTTTAAAAAGAAATAAAATTACAAAGCCAAAGCTACTGAGTGATTAGTAAGTACTTGAAGCAAAATACTAGATCATTCTTCTGCTTCCAAAAGCAAGTTATAAATAAAGTAAAATATGTTACAAGTTAAATAATTTTTTTATTTTCTGAAGCTCCTCCGCCCAGTATAAAAACAAAAAAAAAATTCATTAGTTTGTACTATCAAGAAGAAGATTTTGAAATCACAGCTGAATGGCATTTTTTGCCTTATACCATGGAAAACGACCATATGATGGTATTGGTGGAACTGTAAAAAGTACAGTGACTAAAGCAAGCCCTCAAAGGACAGTCAACAGTCAAATTGTTGCACCTTCTGAAATGTACAATTATTGCAAAGACAATATTAAAAATATAACATTTATTTTCTGCTCTAATAAAGATGTTCAAGAATACCTCAGTTCTTGTTATCAGGTAATCACAACAGTCCCAGAAACAAGAATCTTTCAGTTATGTTCCAACAAGTCGGAAATGTATTCTGAAAATCTGGACGACCTCTGTTTCAGAAACATTTACATTATTATCAGTATACAAGGAGATTAATGTTTCTGGATGCTTTATAGGTTTACCAAAGCCAAAATGTAAAAATTATGTCTGTTGCATATACGATGGCAAGTGCTGGTTAGGTGAAGTCATTGACGTCAAAATACATGAAAATGAAGAGGAATATAGAATATAGTTTTTCCACTGGCAGGATCCTGGTACTTCATTCAAGAAATCACTAAGGGATAATCAAACATGGGTTAACTGGAAAATCAGCTACAGAAGAGGACACAACATTACACCAAAGATGAATTATGACTTAGTTCTACTCAATAAAAAAATGGCAGGAGAACTAAGTTATGTTACTTAATTTCATTACCAAAAAGTGCAAGATTTATCATAACTTACATTAGTAGGAGTAAAATAAGATAATAGTGAATTGTACAACTTGTTAATGTATTTGAATTATCATTTTGTAATTATTACTTATCATTCTGCAATTAACTATTTATCATTTTGTAATTGACTATTTATTAATTATTAATTTATTCTTTCTAATGAGTTGTAATTTTTATAATCTGATAAAATACAGAACATCAGTATTTTTGGATAATTGTTTACAGTAAAAAGGAATTGTGTTTTTAGTGGTATTGTTGCCTTCATTACTCATCAACCCACATACTCATCAAAGTTAACACAACCTAACAAGCAAAAAAAAAAAATATGGAGTTTGCACAATGATCAAAAGAGAAAGATGATGTTCTGTTCAACGCTTGGTTTTCAGACGAGGCCTATTTTCATGATAGTTTGTTAACAAATAAAATGACCACCTTTGGGCGACAGCAGCACTACAAATTGTACATAAAAAAATAACAACATAAGCCTAAAGTAATCATTTGGATAGCTTCATCCAGTCACAGATTGATAGGGCCAGTGTTTTCCAATGATAAAGTTAATTCTCAACTCTATTTTGATGTATTAAGGAATAATTTTCTACCCAAACTGCTTGTGACTGAATTGCCTATAAATACTTAATGATCTACGCAAGATGGTGCTATTACTTAACACCAATGTTATGTTGGATTTTTTAAATTCAGTTTTTGGTAATCATGTAACTTTAAATCATCCAGGCTACCACAATGGAGTTTTCTTTTAGCCACCTTTGGGTCTGGATTTAAATTCCTTGCAACTTTTTTTTATGGTGATATTTAAAACAAAAACATTTTCTGTTAAGACCTACATATTTAATGGAAGTGCATGCGCAAATAATTAAGTTGTGTGAAGAGATTCAAGAGGTGTTGTGGCACAAAATCATCAGAAATGGACACACTTTCCTTGAAAAGATTTTTAGGCATAACAACGGTCTATTGAATATGTCATGCAATAAAAAAACTTTCCATATTTTACATGTACAATAATTGTATTTATTATGTACAACAATTGTATTAAATTTAAAAATATGTAATCCAAAATTCAAATGTGTCAAATTATTGTGCCACCTGTATAGATGTTATTTTTAACCTAAACAAACAATAATATCCATAATACCAAGAACAACAGTAATACAGGGTCTTAAGTATCATACTAGAGAAAAAATGGTATGAATGAAGGATAAAATGACCCATAAACACATTTTATACAGGTTCATGTATAAAATTTAGCATGAAGTATAAAAGATTAATACTAACCATATTAGTGTGGGAATACTGAAAATATCCTATCTGAAATCTATCCTTTGGTTGATAGTTATATTAAATATAAAATAATTATGTAATTGTGTATAATATAATTAAATATAACAAACAAATTCATACAACATTTAGTGAAGTTTCACTGTATGTTACTGGCATAATTTGTGAGCTGGCATAATGATGATAGCAACTGACATTTTAATTAATTTAAAAATCAGAAGTACATAGAACATAAATTACACTCACAACTACAAAAATTAATTTCTCACTTTACACACAATTTCACACTACTATTCATAATTAATATTGTAATTTAAAGGACAATTATTTCAGAGATCCCTTCATATATGAGCTAATTAAATAAAATATTTCCTTTGAATTCCATTAGTTTTACTTTTAAATGTGTTCTATTTGGCTTGATTTACATTCTTAAAAAAATATATAAATTTTATATAAATATACAAAAGTGATTTTTCATTGAGATAGAATGTAAACATACATTAAGATTCCACACCAAAATTTGTTAAACATGAGAATAATAATAAAACAGCATAACAGTGAAAAGTTGAACAATCAATTTTAAAATAATCTGTATAAACCTTTACAAGAAATGAATAAACTTATGACAGAAGTTAATTTGTTTAAAAAAAAAATTGTTTTTTGCAAGATTTCTGAACTATGCATAAAGATGTTACAACTAGAAAAATTAGTTTATGAAATAATTCAAGAATTTAAAGAATACACTAAGGAGACTCCCTGACAATATTATTACAACCCATATAAACACAGAACAAAATCTGTTTGTTATATTTAATTATATTATACACAATTACATAATTATTTTATATTTAATATAACCAAAAGATAGATTTCAGATAGGATATTTTCAGTATTCCCACACTAACTAGTATTAATCTTTTATACTTCCTTTCTTTTATAAAGATTCTGCTTGAATGGCACAAAAAATTTCTACTTGTTTTTTATGTTAACAAAGTAATTTACTAACTCCTCAACTGTAGATTGTTCTTAAATAACAATTTTAAAATGCATAATAAGTCCCTATTTACAAATTTGCAACAATTGATTTCTAATAAAACCTCTACACTCCCTGATAATATAATTTATATTGTTAAATTTATTATGCTGATGACTGAGGCTCTTTGCAAGTGCATATTATTTATTTTATCAACTACCCCAAGAAATAAATAAATAAGGAAATAAACATTCAGGTGATTATTATTAATTGTGAAAAATAAAACTTTGTGGTGTATAAAAAAGCAATCCCACACTTAACCAGAATTTGAACCAGGACCTTCTACATGAAAGGCAGAAGAAGGTTCTACACTACTTTGTGGAAGGGTGGTTCCTAAGTTTTAAAATTATCTATTACTGATACACTACAGAAAATATACAATCTATAAGTATCTTTATGGATCTTCATATAAAAATTCAATATAAGGGTAATAAAATCCAAAAGCATTAGAATTCAGTAGATAAAGATATTTCTACAAATATTAATCAACTACAAAATGGTTAAACAAAGTACAAAAACATATTTAAACTACTTTCATTCGGTAAACTAAATTCATATTGTTTTAAGTAATAAGAACTACTTCTGTACTTAATATAATTAATCTAAATATAAAAAAATTACAATAAATCACTGCTAAATTAATTTTATAGCTATGCTCTAAAAAATTAATATTGAAAGTTTAACGCATCATGTTTGGCACAACGTGAATACAAATAAAATGCGTTCCATACATGCAGTAAAAGTGGCATAGCTCACTGTAGAGGTTATAACCTTACGGTTACTTACAAAACTAATAAATTGTTTTTCCTCGCTTGAATCAGTTACATTATCATCATCAAATAATTTATTAGATAATAACTGTTGTGTATTTTCTCTACACGTCATATCATTTATCGTAATAGAGAATTATGTAACAAAGGTCAATGTTCACAAAACACATTTACGATCGAACTTAACGAAGGTTGCGCCTCAAAATCCCGCTTACAGGATGCGGTATTAAAACACTAATAAACTGAAATTTACCTTTAATACTTTAGTACACAACCAACAACTGAATTCATAATTTCAGATAAATAAAACGATGCATAATTAAATAATACTAATTTATTAAATATTTATACAAACAAAAGATAAAATTAATTTTATCATCTATTTTAACAATTAACCAGTAATTCTTAAAATAATTCATCACAAAGTACTCCGAGTAATTAATTTCACCTTTACACATACCCGATTTACATTTTATATAACGTACAAAACAGACTACGATAAACGTTTTTAACAGTCGACTTAAATTCAAGTCATGTTGCAGTTATTGGATCACAATACAGTTAATTTATGGATACTTATTACAAAAATTAATTTACCGGATAGACTGTTCATGACAGTCTAGTTCACGGTACATATAGACCGTAAAATTATAACCTTCAACTATTCCATCTAGTTTTTTCATTCTTTTTTTTTTAACCTCTGGAACCATCGTTAGGTGGATGAGATCAATAATTTCTAGCGTAGCGTATGTGAGAATGCCATGCTGACCGGGACCTACGGACAAAAGACCGAGACGCTACCACTCGCGCCATAGAGGTCGGCTAATTAATTAATTAATTTTCAACTAGAAATGTTTTATGACACCTTCGTTACTTTTTCGGAATCTGACAGCCAATTTATTTTTTATTTAATACGTGAACAACAGCTTGTTTTTGAATGTTTAATTAAAAATACGTTACAAAAGTTATACTTTTATCTCTAGACATAAAATAAAAAACACTAGTACTCGACAAAACTAAATATAACTTTATTTTAAGTCGTTAGAAACAAATTCACTAATATGTTGAAGCATTATTTCACTACCATTTCATGCTTCTTTTTACAATATCTTAGTGTGCAATATTTTTCTTGCAAAAATTTCACTGCTTTTTCAAGACTATTGACTCCCAAACAATTGAAGCAAAAGTGTGTAGAGCTATTAGGTAATATAACAAATAATATACAAATCACTAGTCAGAAGAAATAAATCCGAAAACTGTAACACATTCATACATGACTCTTCCAAATGAACCTGAGAGCTCCCCAATATAATTATTACTACTTATAAATATAATTTAACCAAACTTAATCTCCACCCGCTTCGCTCATTAACCTTAACTAGCTAGCGAATTGAGTGTAGGTTAAGTTTAGTTAGATTATATTTTTTTCGTTTCTCTGTAATTGGTACATTTTTTTCAAAATTGAAAAAAATGAAAATCACGTAAGAGTACATAAAAAAAATTGAAAAAAGTGGCCGTCGGGTTTTAATAAAGAACCACACCTTCTTTCAATCAGTTGAACTGAAGGTTATTTTTTATTTAAGATATATGGTATAACGTTCAGTAATGTTATTTAAACGAGTTGACAGTCTACGGGTATGATTCTTTGATAAAAAAATTTGGAACTGCTACTGCCTTTTTAAAACAACATACATGGTAGCTCTTGGTCAACCTTCATAATAAATATGTAAATCAGTTAAAGGGTAATTAATTTTAGGATATTTAATAATTCTTGAAACAGAGTGCTTCATTCTTGTTTTCTAAAAAACCAAAGAAAAATATTATTAAACAAAAGCATGATAAAAATGAATTTAATATTTCAATTAATAGCCATGGCAGTGTTGAACGGTATTTGATGAGCATTGCGGGAACACATTTTTTACTCATAAGAAAATTATCCTAACAATGGCAGCTTTAAGTCCAAGGTATTCTGTAAAGGAAATTTCTGATGAATCAGGCAGCTAACTCTACTACCGTGTACATAAATATATTTATAATGCTGTTCCACTTGTTTAAAACATAATTTTTTAAACTCATAAGCACAAGTCTACATAATTTTTTCTTTCATGCAATTTTTGGTTTTGAAAGTATAACTTCTATTTGTACAAGTTGTAAGCTAGCAACTCTGGTTTCAAAGGTTTTCAATTTATTTTTTTACCATCTTTTTAAAGAAAAAACTATAATACTTTCGGTCGCATGGTGGGATTGTGGTGAAAAGGATTTCTGGAGGAGTATCAAAATTCCTTTTTATCAAAATGGGGTTCCTTTTTTATATGTATAAAAGAGATATATATATATATATATATATATATATATATATATATATATATTCAAATTATTATTATTATTTACTTTTAAGGCCGCAAAGGACCACTTTAGTCAGAATAATTTAAGTCTTTTTTGCTCGATCTTTTGCCTTTAGGTTCTTAGCTTTAACTTTCTCCCAATATTTAGTCATTCTTAATGATCTTGCTTT
>JAAAKQ030023651.1:9343-37193 GCA_010016005.3 Zanna intricata
ATAATTTTTATGTTTTCAAGAAAGTGTTAGTCCAGTTCATTTAAATATCTCTAACAGGTAACATACATACGAGTAAAGTTATAGATCAAAATGGAAAGAAAATTAAATATTCAAATCAACAAACGTCATTTAATAAATTAAATACGCATAAGATTTAATCTGTCCTCCAGAATATGCTGTGGATTTTAATTCCGGTAGACCATTATTGACACGATAGACCAATAAACCTTTTTTTAATGTTAAAGATAGCAGTTAGTAATTAAGTAGAAACATATAATTTTCAGAGAATTTAGTTTCTGAGAAGTGGAAACTATGGTAATATCTATCCTAGTCAGGCTTAGCATTTTTTGATACATTACAGAAATCTATTTCTGTAATGTATCTCGAAGCTTATGAAATACTCCAGAAATCCTATTTCATAAGCTTCGAGTTTATCTAAATTATTAAAAGAAAAGTTATTAGGAGATACATTGTAAATAAAACATGCAGTGGTGAAGTATGGTTTAATCAGTAAGTAATCTCAAAATGTTGGGGGTAAGCGGATCGATAAATAACATACGTATGGATATTTTATTGTGTCGTAATATAATCAGTTTCTTTTTGGGAAGTATTAAATAGTATTGTGAGATTTATTGTTTTCGAGTGAAATAAAATATTTTCTTTTATAGGATATACAACAACCTTAATGTTTAACTATCTAAAATGATTTTATATCTGTATGATTTTATTTACGATGCTAATAGTTTTTATTCTGTAAAGCCGAAAATTTCTAAGTGGGAACTATAAAATTCAAATTCAGTCAGTATAATCAAGTATTTCAATAATGGATGTCACCTTTTTACAATTTAATATTATGGAGAAATGGGTACAGGTAAATCGTGATACCTGATCTGGTAGTGTCATAAACGTTTTATACTAAGTTTAAATTACTCGTAATTTCTTTAGTTAAAAAAAAATTATAAAAATAACAGGTAAATTTTATTATCGTTATTTAAATGATATTTTATTTCCTTTATTTTACTGTGTAACATCTAATGCTTTGCAAAGATAACTAATTAAAACACTGTCAAGTTCCTGTAATTTAGATATTTATTTTACCTTCAAGAAACTGAATATCAAAGTCGTGTCTGTAATGATATATAATAGCTTGAAATTTTTAACAAGCAGTTTTCCATTTCTATTCTACTTTTATGCTGGTATATAAATAAATGAATACAGATAGAAAGGACAAAAGTAATTACACAAAATTTAACTTTTAAAATTCAGTTAGTTTTTCAAAACCTGTTTTATGATTTAATTACGACTTTTTTTTATCGCTGTTTTATAATGACATTAAAATTTTTTATAATCAAATTAAATTATTAAATAAACAAAATAATATTTTATTTAAAATATATTAATAACGAAGTGTAGAAGAAGCCATGTTTTTTTTATGTTGGTAATACTTTCATTTTCTATCAAAAAATATTTTTTTTTGTTCACTAGTAAGGACTTTCTGAAAAATGTAGACGGAATAGAATTAATTTAGTTATCAAGTCTATTTATTTTCATATTAGTAATGATATTTCAGAAAATTTATTTTCTGAAAATAAACGTATTTTATTAAATACTCATAATATTTAGCGGGTTTTCAAAGAATTTGGAAATCGACATTTCGCTTTCATATATTTATATTCATTTATGAATTTATATATGTACTAAAAAAAAGGCCCGCCGCGAAAATATTACACGATTTATGTTTCATTACACGTAATTTTGGTAAAATTTTTTTTCAAATTGTGAATTTTCACGAGTTTAGCGAGCTAACAATATCAAAACCTTTACTACCACATAAAACTTAAAAATCCTGAACATTTTTAGCTGTTTCTTGATTTGTGATTTTTAACACAGTTCTAACTAACCCTAGTGATTTCCTTTTGTTATTCCCAAAACACAAATATAATTTTAGATAAATTGTTTGTATCAAGAAGTAAAATCATTTAAACGAATGAATCGTTCGAGAAATATAAATTGTTCGTGGGCTGTACGCAGCTGCCTAGCACACCATGTTGACCGCCCTGCGCCAATAGCAGCTAAAATAAAAATATGAGCACATGCAATAAACAATCCAAGGCACCATGTATTTTTATCGATAAGATTTCTTCATCGCTTTACCAGATGCAATCTCATCCGATTTTGACAAAGCTTTGTGAAAGTAACGTCAACCTATTGAGAATAGATCCCTATTGATTTTTCAAGTGAATCGTTTCGCTGTAATCGTAGTTGGAGCCAAGAAAAATTAGAGATTAGGGGTTCTTGAGTACATTTTCAGTTTTTTTTTTCACTGAGTGCAAGTTTTAACCTATTTTAATGAAAATTTTTGAGATGATTTAAACCTGGAAGAAATAGAAGTTCAAGTTAATCGGAGTTAGAGGCAAAAAACTGGGAATTTGGTATATTTTCAAGGTTAACTAAAATCGGAAATCCGCCCTTCTGATGAAGTAACTGTGAAGGTTTTTGGTTTATTGTTTACCTTTTAATTATTTATGTATGGATAAAAAAAAGTATACTTAAAGAAGGATAAACAAAAAGCATTATTATTTTTTTAATATTATTTACAAAATCAGTAAAATTAATGACAAAAAAGTCAATAGATATTCTACATTAAAAGTATGCGTATGATTTTAATAGAAGCTGATCTAATAATTTTAGTAATTCCTGAATATTATTTGCCCAGCTCTTCACCATTATTTTAGAGGAATATTAATTATACAAAAGGTCAAAAAGAAAACCAGTCAAAATGAGTTGAATTTAAAAATTTCCACTTCCTAAAATACAAGTTTTTTTTGTAGATTTCTCTGCTTATCATACTCGTAAAATGCCGTTTAATTTATACTAGATTTTAAAAAAAATTTAAATCAGGTATCGTTTTTGAAGAAGATTGTTTTTTCCATGACAAGATCATTAATTTTTTAATTACTTATTTAAAAGAGAATCATAAAGATAATATGATTCTGTAAATAATGAAAATATTTACATGAAGGAATTAGTTGTTTCTATTTTATAATTATACTAAAAAAACATATTGTTAACAATAAACCATTAATAAACTGTTGTAGACACTTGTACGTAACACTAATCACGCACTTAGCATGAGATTAATAAGAACGTCAAACACAAAAAAATACGGTTTTTTTTTTGTTTATTTAAAGAAAAAATCCATTATAGAAATTAATTAATCGAATTTAAATTTTTAAAAAATCAATAAAAATAATTTAAAAAGAATAATAAAATTCCATTTTTATCGGATAATATTTGCGTCATTTTTATGATCAGGTCTGTAAAATATGAATTTTTAATATTGTTCAAGTAAAATCAATTTGATTATCAAATAAAAAATACAATCGGAAGGTTTCTGTATTTATCGTTATAAACAAAATTTTTGTTCATCATATTTACGTAATAACGAATAAGTCCGTTATATAATTCATTCACGTGCAGCTGTATAATTCCTATAGTACATTCAAAATCGTCTCAGAAAATTTTATTTAAAATGTTAAATTAGTGATCCTTACTATGATTTTTGAGTCAAGATTATGAGATCTTGAGTCAATATTAATAATAATCTCTTGGAGTTTTGAAAGAGTTGGTACACATGTAATGTTTAACATTCTGTAGCTTAACACAATTATAAACTAAATTAATTTATTTAGCAGATTAAACCATAATTGAAAAGAAAGTTAAAAACAGTAGTTTTTTTATTTTGTTTAACCTCCGGAACCACTATTAAGGTATATCATCAGAGGATAAGATGAATAAATTGTAGTATGTGTAAAAAATGCCATGCCTGACCGGGATTCAAACCTGGGACCTCCGGATGAAAGGCTGAGACGCTACCACTCGCGCCACGGAGACCGGCAAAGAAAACAAAAAAAAAAAACCAGTAGTATTCGTATTAGTTGACTGCCATAAAAATTCATAATTATGTATAAAAAATAATGATACATAAAAAAAATATTGTGTCAGAATGATATATTTAGAAATTCCTTTATTTTTTTTTAATGCTATACGAGTATACCGTTAAAAGTATTGTGTTGATACTGTAAGTGAATATTTTGGTGGATATATTTATCTGAATTCTATTTATTGAAAATTCTAGTTATTATTCTTTCTATTATGATGAATACATTTAATTTAGCTAAGGCACCACATATATTCACGTACTATTTAACTTAATTTCATTACGGAAATAATAGTCATTAACACAGTTTATTTTTACTTTTACATGAATAAGATTAGAATAAAAACCACGTTTCTCTTTTGTGATAATCTAGATTTTTAGAAGATCAACACGAAACATGGTCTGAGGCGCTTGCGGCAATTTAAGAAAAAATATGTAACTAATTTTTACAATTATCGACTATGAGAATTTTGTCAAGACTCAAGCATTAATTTTATGGACTTGCAATTTTACGTAAAATCTACATTATATTTGCATATAGAATTAACAGTTTAGCCTAATGCCCTTATAAACTATCGATAAATTTATTGGATGACAAAGAAAGAGCGATACTTTTTAAAAAAATTAATATAAGTGATACACGTGAGATGTGTGTGAAAATATTCACACAAATAAGTAATAATATATTTTGTGATTTATTATTCATATAATTTTTCTTTACTAATGTATACTTTGCAATCTGACAATAAGCGTACGTTCCAATTACAATTAAGTGTTCCTTACAAATTAATGAATAATAAACAACCTCCTCCAAGCACTATGAGATAAGGATGTTATCCATAACGTGTAAATGATATATAGTTTACAGACCCTCAAGCCTACCGTTCCTGAGAAATGTGGTTGGAGTAATGTGGTTAAGTGAACTCCAACCATCAAATTACACAGGTACACTGTCTAGTATTCAAATCGATATAATAGGAACTAACGTGTTTGCTAATAATTGAACCTTAGGACTTTCAACTTCAAAAATCACTTGTTAAACAACAAGCCACCCGGTGGTGGCTACTCATATAAAGATACAAAATTAATGGTGTGTGTAAATGAATGTGAGGACGAATGATTTCATACTAAAGTTAATACTTCAATTGTTTCAGTTTTACATCAATTTTATCATTATGTTTTCATCCAAAAACGTAGTTTTTTTCTTTAACACTTTAGCAGTCTGAAAATTATACTTCCGTACTTCCAACTAGTTCATATTTCTGAGTTCTCATTCACTAAGTTATCTCTACTTCGTAGAGTTAAAATAGTTTAAATACATTCAGATGAATAGAGGACTAGGTGACCATCAATAGCAAGTAGATGGAATAAAAAATATTATTCGTAATTCTTTTTTTAAATTAAAATCTGAGTTTTTTATATTTTAAGTACCAGCACAACTCATTCATTTAATTAATTATAGTATCCTATAGATAAAACTAATTAAAAGAGCCATTAATCACACGTGCCACGTTCTAATAAGAGACGGGGAATAGAAATTTATTGAACACTAATATACAAGCAACAAATACTGCATTGATGTCTACGAAAATGATGTGTTGTTTAAAAAAATGATTTAATTGTAAAAAAAATATCATGACTGTGCATTAAAAAATAATAAATTATCATAACAAGGAAGATTTTTTTTGCTAGTAAAACTATTTTAAGTTAATTTTTTTTAAAGCAAATTAAAAAAAAATTATCCGTGAAGATAATAAAAAAAAAGTAACTAATAAGTTGCATGAACAATACAAACCTCCAATATTAGCGATGAGAATCCTTCGGCCATGTTGATCTCTGTCAACCAAAACATTGACAACTTTGTTATCTAAAAGTGTTGATCTTTCTGATGCAGTAGTTAAACCTTTCAGAACATTTTCATTTCTTTCTTTAAATTCTGCGACTCTTTTCATCTGAAAAAATAAAATGTCAAATAGGATATTAGTTCTAAATAATTAAAAAGTTCTAAATAATTATAACGGAAAATCTCATTACTAATACAAATTAAAAGTATGGATAGGATATAGCAACTGGTTTTTATTTGATAAAAATTGAATATTCCAGTCATTATCTGACCCATCATAATAAATGAGGTGTCCTTTTTAAGAATAAAAAATCCTTTTTTTCTATTTTTTTTTTAAATAACTCATAACATAATTTATCAATGAGGATTTTAAATTGTGCCATTATAAAAACACATATTTTTTTTTTTAAATTTTGGTCTACTGTTTCGATGTGACGTACAAAATCTATATACCCAAATTTGGATTTAAATCATATAAGTAAAGATTAATTTTAGAAAGACAAAAAAACGAAATTTGTAAATTTCATATTCACTTGACAATTCTTCAGTTGATATACAGAATAATTTGGCATGACCATATATTTATTGTATATACTGTTATGTTAAAAATTGTCACTATTGCATAAAGGTTTGTAACGCAATGTCGTTTTATTGAACAAGGAAATCTATAGTATAATTGTCGATTCAACGTTTTTTCAACAATTATATTTTTTTTTAGCACTTTGTACTTCCTAGAAAATAAAGGAATTTTAACAATACCGTAATAAAAACAATGTAGAATGATGAGAAAAATGATTCATTTTTTTTAGTAATATGTCTTAGCAAACTTTAATACCTTTTTATCATATATATTTAAGTCATTTTTTAGAGACCTACTATTTTTTTAAATTTTTTACTCTAACGAAGTAAGAAGAAAATAAATTTTAAATCCTACTGATCAAGTAAAAAAAATAGATGAAATAATCAAAAGGTTTAAATAACGATTTCCTTTATTCTTACATAATTTTGTCATTGAATTTTAAAATAATTAGTTCAGTATAAATAACTGAAATATCCCAGACCCAAGAAATAAAGATCGTATTGAAAGATAGTACTGGGGAAATAGGGTTTTCCGCTGTTCTGATTTATTTTTTTCCACATTGTTATACAATCGCATGGTATTTTCTTCAGAAAATTTTTTGTGAATGTGTGGATGCCTGCGCTCCCTGATGTTATGCCCAAAGGTAGTATATAACCAGGGAGTGTGGAGGGGGGGTGATTTAGTCGGTAGGAATCCGGCACGTCCGGCGATACGAGTTCCGGATATCTTATGTAAGATTCTACCTCCTCCTACACAAATACCTGTATCGCCAATGGCGGAGCGATACAGGCAAAAAGGTCTTAAATTTAATGAATTTATTCTAAAACTCAAAAAAGCTTGGACATAAACAAATTAACTGTCCCCTTAAATCTGTATAGTACGTGATATTAATTAAAACAAAAGAAAACAAAAAATTCAACGATTAAAATTTAAATTGAACCATTTATGTTGTGCAAGATCACACTACATCATCACACTACATCACCTCACTACTTTAATCTGAAATTTTACATCAGATTTTTAAACCATCCATGAGTATTATTGAAGTATTTGAATAATAAATGCAACATTTAAGAAATTATTATTTTTGCGTTTAAGCTTTGCTATTAAAACTCGTCTAGTTTTTGTGATTTATTTCAAATTATCATTTGTTAGGTATAAACTTTTATAAGTTTATTAAACCTGGAGGATATCTTAATAATTAAATCAATGAATTTTTTATTCTCTCTGAACTTTAAAAATTTACTCCGTCATGTACATTTTTAAGCCCTGTATACACGTACATACACACACACAACACACACATATTTTCTTAACTGGAAAACTTATTTCTATAATAATGAATGTTTATATTGTAAAAATTTATCTGTCGTAAGAGAAAACTGGAGAAATATTAGAAAATAGTTAAAACAGAACGAATTGCTAATAAAGCTTGAAACAGAATAAGAATTATACAAATACTGTATAAGTTTACAGGAAAAAAAAGGATATTTACCTGTGGCTTGAGTCATACCGACAAAAAGAACAGGAATGCCTATTTTGATATTTATTCTTAAAATTCAGTAAAATAAATATTGAAAAAATAAAAGTAGCTAATAATTTCTGTACTGAAAACAATTAAGAAACAGGAGCACATCCATTTCTGTTGAGAGTATATATATATTTAAGCGATTGTTTCTGATAACAGTAAAAAATTATGAAAATAATTAAAAGGGCCTAAGTGGTAAACGTATTGCTATAATAAGTGAATGGATAACTAAAAGATTAAAAAAAAAAAATCTGGTAAATCTGGTTTCAGATTCCATTACATTACACTCAAATTTTGTTAACTAAGTTGTTTATTATAATCTTGACGCCAAAAATGCTTTGCTACGTGGATTTTAAAGAGAAGAATGATATCTATAAATTTTTAAGAAGATTTTAGATCCTTGTCGGGAATAGAAGCTAAAGTCAACTTACTCAGAAGCTGTTTTTTTTTTTTAAAGAAAGATTTTCTTCTCTTTTTACTTTATAATTTACCGTTTTTACATAAATACACCGATGTACTTGAAATGGTTTTGTATTTTTTTAAAATGGTGATCTTTCTTGCATATCAAGTAAAACACCAAGTAATCCAAATTACCCCTCATTAAAAAAAATAAATCTTTTCTTTCAAAAATTCAATTGAAGCTCTTGTTTATAACATTTTCAACAATGTTTATACTTTTAATTCTTAAAAAAATATATTCCCTGTTCTCGTGTTTATATAAGATTTAAATTTGTCCAATCCCCTCTTCCAGTTAATTTTTTTATTATTCATTTATTTGGATAATATTTGGTACTTTTATATATTTCAAAAAACAACAGAGTAAACGTTAAAAACAGTTAACGTTAGTTTACTTGATAAATTATAATCGTTTGATATGATTAAGTTTTGAGATTTCTCTGAAATTCAATCGATGATCGATCCATCGATTCTCTGAAATTTTCATAAATTTTTATCTTAACTAGTCACTTACCAGATCGAAAGCACTTTCTGGATAGAATTTGGTCGGCCTCAGAAATATCATAAGTGTGTCATCGTCATCTTTGAAGTAAATGGTGTTATCCGCTAGAAAAAAATACAAATATTAAAAATATTTTTTTTAAGTATGTATTTATTTAAAAATAAATTTAAATTTGTTTTTTTAAGGGTTACCTTTTGTTTGGAATAATTTCAAACTTTTGTTAAACAATTTACCACAGATAGAAAATAAAAACTGTCGAGTTTTTAATCTAGAAATCATCGTAAATCTATTTTTATCAACAAAACTACTCAAAGAATAAATTGTAATTAAATTTTATTTCAATAGTTATATAGATCCTCAATATTTTCTAAGACTAACTGATTGAAAAAATTTCAGATGATTCGATTCCAAATTCTAGTTGTTTACTATGTTTATCTTATTATCAAGGCACCATAAATGCTTCTTTAAGTGGATTCTAAAAAGAACAATGATATGTATGAAATTTTTAAGAAGAGTCTAGATCTTTGCCGGGAATAGAAGCTAAAACAACTTATTCAGAAGTTTTGTTTTTTAAAAAAAAAAGATTATATTGTTAGTAATATTGAAATTACTATGAAGTTCTGTAGCAAAACAGATTAACTTACGATAGAGTAATACAAATTATTGTATAAAACAAAATGTAAATCCCTGTTAACTATACTCGCCTTAATTTATGGAAAAATATTTCACAGGTTAACAGTTACAAATTTTCCCTCATAACGTTCCTCTGGGTTGTCTACTATCGTACAAGAAGACTAGGATTCTGTAATGATATCTGATTAAAATACCTTGACCTCTTAATCAAAATACAACCTTATTTAAATTAAATCTTATTAATTTAGTTTTATAAGTAAAATATCTATACATCCTAATTTACTATTACTTATTCCCTTATCAATTATTAGCAGTTCCCACGTAAAAACGTTTTAATTATAATTATTGTGGTTTATTGATATTAATATGTTTTAGTTTATTGAGGAAAGAGGTAAATTTCTACCATATGAAAAATTCCACTTCTGACTATGAACTATGATTTGAATCCGGAACTCTGTAGTTAAATAACAGAAACGCTATCGTTCCGCTACGAAGTCCCTATTCTATACTTAATTTTTAACTAGTCTTTAAGAAAAGAAATCAAAGATTACATTTGGATAACCGAAATAAGTTATTTAATAAACTTTTAAATCTTCGTGTTTGATAAAATGTTAAAAGTGATGTTTTGTAATCTGGTTCATAAAAAATGAGTTTACATTTCTATATAAAAATCTACGTTTCCACTTAAAAATGCACCTACTTAGGAACTATTTCACACGTTTTACATTAACTTATATTGATTGTTGGATCGCACAATTAAATTTGCATAAATAAATAACTTCTAGCTCATGTGAATGGTTTAAGGTATACTTAAAACTACAGCCTGTTATTTTCTTAGAATATGTTATCTTAACGTTTGAATATATGAACGTCTCAAATAGTTACAATCAGCCTTTTGACAATAAATATTATTTAATCGTAAATGATATAATTATAAATTTTAACTTAAAATTTTATTTAATTTGCAAAAGATTGACTTTTTGTTATACAATAATAAAATTTAATTAATACGATTATGTAATTTTTTTTTCTCTAATCAATTACAGTAAAATATTTTTTTCTTAATGAAGCTTTTGTACAAATAATTATTGCATTCTGTACCGTAGTTCAAGGACATAGAATTACACTGATTACATGCTATCTATAATAAATGATAACTATATTTTAATTGATTTTCCAACGTCATATAATAACAATAGATAAATGAATAAGCAGTAGATTATTGAATAGTAAGCCGAAATCATATTTTTTCGTACAGGAGATTTAAGTTGCATCTTTTTCATTTTTTTTTACTTTTAATTATGACAGAACTTATCTGTAACATTTTTCTAATAATGCTTATTTCTCAAAGTAATAATTTTATTTACAATTAAGGAGCCTTTTTTTAAGCGTCTCAGTATTTTCACACACGCTACAAATCATTAATTTCATCCTATGGTGTAATACCTAACAGTAGTTCTGGAGGTTAAAAAAAAGTGGTTTTTTTTATGGATCACCATTTTAAGTTGTGATACTGTTGAGGTATTATGAGTATATTTTAGCGTTGCTATCGATGTAGAATTCTGGATTTTCAAAATCACAATTAAACAATGACAACTTTACTAGGCGAATACGAAGGGCATTCTTAAAATTTCAAATTATTGATCATTATTACAACATTAGTTTGTAAATTTGAAATGCTTCGTTTCAGATGACGCAATTATAGAATTTTTCGCAATATCTTTATCCCATTTTACAAGGTCCGCCTTCAGTTTTGTTGCATTAACGATTCATGAAAAGTATTTAGCGATTCATAAAAAGCGTTTCTTTTTCATTATCACTTTTTAGTTTGTTGTTAATTAGTTATTAATATCATTCTGGTTACAATGTATTTTACCACATAGTAGTGTTGTTTTATTTTATCTCTTTACTGACCTCTCTCGTTTCCACTAATACATAAAGTATTTCTAATAAAAAGAAAGTCCTGTTTGAAAATAATAATATTAAACTATTATTCTTCAAAATTTATTCTACATTAAGAAAAACTAAAAAAGACACATGTCAGATTGGGGACAATGTGTCCTTGTTCCCAGTGGGCTGTAGCCCCCGTTCACCGAAATTATAAAACTTGAAACACTGCAATATTTAATGTAAAAAATACATAATATTATTCAAGTGATTCAGCCTTTCTTGCCCCTAATAGGCCTCAGACTTTTCGGCCTTAAAAATTAAAAAAAAAAAAATTTAAATACTTTAGCAAAATGTTAAACATTCCATAATTAAAAAAAATAAAATATGAATATTGTATAGACATTTTTCACGTCTTTGCTTACTTTAGAGCTTATGCCCTCTAGTTATCCTGAAGTAATAAAAATTTAATAATGCGATACTGGGGCCGTGATCTTTAAAAATGTCTTCTGCCTCAAGAGAGAATTCAAAGAACTTAATAATACCATCAAGAATTTTATTTTTCTTTCCTCCATGGCCCCAAGTTCTTTTTAATTCAAACTCGAAACACGAGTATAGTCAATCTCTTCTTAACTGAAATGTCGTGTTGCTTTGGGGAGGGGATCAGTTATTTTATTACATTGCAGGTTGAGCCAGGAAAGTTCTTTAAGCTTCTCGATTAAAATAAAAAAGAATTTTTGCTTTTCAAACTTAATTTTCAACTTATACATGACATATAATGATGTGTCCTTTAATGATGTGATATTTATAATAATAATGATATTTAATGTCCTTTAATGATATTTATAATAATAAAAATATTTCAATGTTCCAAATGTTTTTTTTCGAAAATTGTTCTTTTTTTTATGAAAGAAGTTAAAATCTGATCATGTCGGAGGTCCTCCTTGGCTTTCCAGTCCAGTACCATTCAAATTCGAAAATTTGATGAGCCTAAAACTAGGAAGTTCTTTTGGTGGTCCTGCAATAAATTTTCTCCAGATATCAGTTTTTTAACCAAAAATAATATTAAAATATTTTTAACCTGAAATAACGCGGTAGTTTTTTATTAATGTAAATTGAAAGGAAGACGAATAAATTTTTAAGATTTTTATTTTATCAGGGCCTGGATTTTATTGTATTTATGATATTTTTTTTACATATTTTTGACTAAGTTTGTCTTACTTAAAAGTTCTGGCTAGCTTTATGATCTTTGTTTTCATAAAATTACGGATTTAGCTGATTTTTTTAGCGTAATTTAAGCAAAAATAAGATTCATTCGCATCGAAGTACTATTTATTTAAAATTATTTGCTTCAAGGGCAACAATGGCAGTTCATTATAAAAATCCAATCAGCAAAATAAGTTTGGATTTTCAATAAACGATTTTTGTATTCATTGTAACCATGAAAATTTTCATTCATTTAACCCTTTAAAATCGGAATTTCAAAAAATACTTTCAATTTCTTTCTTTATGGTAATAATCCTTTCGATTATTTCTTTCGTAACGAAAGAATAAACAAAAAATAATAAAAATTAGGAAAAAAATATGTTGAGTAACAAATTATCAGGTATGACAGCATCTTCAAAACATATTGACATTGAATACAGGTGTATATTGTTTACTTTGACAAGTTGTTAACGAACGTATTAATAGACTGATAAAAAATACAGTTCACATAAATATTAGGGTTTTTATGGTACAAAAAAAAACTTTTTTATGTTATGATAAACAAATCATTGCAGATATTTAAAAAATAAATAAAGAACTTTTTATTGATAAAAAGAATTTCCAGAAGAAACTGATTACATTATTATGATTAAAAAATTGTTTTGTACTTTAAATAGTACTTATTTCGAGAGCTTTTTTAATTTTGTACAGATTAGTTGTTAAGTACAACAATGAATTAATGTAATTAATTTGAGAATATTATTCACTAAAAAACGTTATATTAGATTTAGGCCTGCGTACTGTTTTTGCAAAACAAAATTTTAAAGATTTAACCTACACTGAGCAGTAGATCCAACTAAATAAAAATTAAAACTTGTTTGCTATATTATCTAAACTATCCAGTTCGGTATAGGAATGCTTAAAATACATATTGAACCGATGGAAAAAATTTAAGATTTTCTGTAAACTTGTTTATAAGAAAAATGTTAAACGTTTTATCAATTTGGATAGTAATTTTCAAGAAAGGGATTACTAACAGAGCCTGTAGAAAAAAACTCTGCTTTCAGTTTTTGTTGTTGAAGTTTCAGTTTTTGTTGTTTTTTTGTTGAAAAAAATTCTTTCTTTAGCAGAAATTTCTTCAGCTAACAAATCTAGCAAGTCATTATGTACTAAGAAATTTATATTCCTTTTTTTTTTTAGTAGGAAAAAATCAATCTTCGTTACTACAAAAAAAAAAAAAAAAAAAAAAGAAAGAACAATATTATAAACAATGCAAATAATAGTTAATCCTATTAATATACTATTAATATATTAATAATTAATATATATACTATTAATATAATAATACGAAAATTCATCTATTTGCCATATCGTTGAACTAAATTTTATTGAAATTCATTTCATCCATCGATTTTTATTGTTTGACTACTATTTTCCGGCAAACCGGACGTAGATGTACAAGTATATAAATAAGAAATTTAAGATGACAAATTGTCGAAGGCTTCGCTACGCTCGATCAGAAACAATTAATTCAAATAATAATTAATTAATTTTATCAATTTAAGTTATTAATTCAATCATCTACTTTAACTATTAGTACATACCCTGAAATTATCTTCGAGTTTGATATTTTCATGTCAAAATAAAGACAAATATGCCAATTATTGATTTCAATTTTTTTTTCATTTAATTTATATAATAATTGAAAAACATTTTAATTTCTTGGTAATTATTTTTGATTATATGAGAAGATTATTTTGCAAATAAGGAGGTCAGTGTTATTCCAGTTCACTGGGAGTATAAAATTATTTAGAGTATAAAATTATTATCTGAAATTAGCTTACAAAGTAATAAACTTTTTTAAGATAACAATAATAATTTTTATCAGTGTTAATTCGATGACAAAGCTGGATTACTGTAAATGTATATAATAAATGTTTAAAGTTTAAGGAAAGAATTATTGTAACAAATTTCAACAGAAATAAAGGCCTAATTTCTTTCTAAGTAGCTCTTCACTTGCTGCTGTTACTTACGGTCATACTTTTAGATAAAATATTTCCACAGAAATGTATCAACAGCTATTTTGTAGAAGGGGACTTTTCGGTATACATTAGATGAACTAAATACAGTTTATATTTGGATTTCTAGATTTCAGGACACGTCGACCTCCGTGGGGCGAGTGGTAGCGTCTCGGCCTTTCCATCCTCTGATGTTGTACCTAACGGTGGTTCCAAAAGTTAAAAAAAAAATTCAGGGACAAGTATTTTTGAAGTTGAGGAACAATTATAGATACGAGTGGCCTCTAGTAATTGGTTAACATCGATCAAAAGTGAACAATTTTCGTAATTGATGTAATAGCGTTACTAATAAGAAGTTTAGCCAAAAATTTTCACGAATAACCTTAACGGAAAGAAGTTCGAACCATTGCTATATAATTTTCGCTACAGAAATTTTGGTGGAAATTCAGAACAAGAGAATATAATATCCCAAAAACGCTTGAAAGTATTTCTCAAAAACCCATACGTAAACTGTAGAAGATTGTAATTTAAAAAACAGCTTCTTTAGTAAGTAAAGTGCACATTATTAACTGACTTTATGCATAACTACAAATCCTGACAAAACATTATTTAAAATTTCATTTCTCCTTTATCTATCTGTTGGATTAGTACAATGTTCTCAACTAAGTTGTCATAGTATTATGAAATGAATGTATGTGAAAAAAGTTAAAAAGTTAAACCGACAATTATTTAGAGGAAAACAGTAATTTAATAATTTCTATTATTGAATAAAATAACCACAATTTACAATGTATTACTAATGATTACTTTGAACGGCATTCTATTCTCCGTTGTAATTTTTAATTAATAAAATAGAATTCCAGTACGGATGCATTACATAATTTATTTTTTAAAACATGCCAGTGCTTATTTACAAAGAATTACTAATTCAACTATGAATAAATGGATGTGTGTGTGTGCGTGCGCGCGTGCACACACACACACACACAAACACGTACACGCGCGCGCACACACATTTGATATTTAAATTTATGGAATCAATCATTAATGTCTATTTCTTTAATCGTTGATTATATGTAGAATTTAGTTGGCTTTCCTATTTTTTTTTTCAGAATTGTGAAGGTGTGCTAACATGAAATATTAATCTTTTTAAAAGTGGGACAGTCATCTTATATAAAAATGAACAATTTTACTTCTAAAAAAATTGAAAAATTATAAATGTGATTTTTATTAAACGAAATCACCTGGGCATACTAAATTTATGTCCTACTAAAAAAAAGGTAATACTCCACTCATGCTTGCAATTTTGCAATTAATAAATATTTAAGTACGATAAACTTGGAAACAGTTCTTTCAAAAATATATTTTAGCTTCTGAACAAGAAAACGTGTCCTTGCACTTCAAAGGCCTGGCCTGTAAGCTCCTTAGTTTAGCTCCATAATCTTAATTCAAAATAAAAAATTAAGAGTATGGTAGGAATAGATTTTGGAAAAATCTATAAGAAAAGACCAAGTGTTAATAATAATTAAATTAACATATACATGTATGATTTTACACACATTACGAAATTTTTATTATCATCAAGTGAATATCAATTCTGACTTTTTTAATATTTCTATTTGATTTATTTTTTTCGTGTGTTTTTTAATAAGTATTTCTTTTTTAATTATTAAAATCGTGTATTAAATATTAATTTATTATAAATTCATTTTAATGCTTCAATTAGGCATTAAGCAAGTTTTCAACTTGCTTAATGCCTAATTTTGTTCAGGGTTACTTTCCTGTATTTTTTAATATAACAGAAAAGTTAAAAGAAAACTTTCGACTAGGAAAAATTTCTCCGTAGAAGCCATTAAATATACTCTGTCTTCCATATCTATCGAAATATTACATTGCATACATATCTATATTACACTAAAGAGAGAGTTTTTTGTTCATTCAGGGCATCTCGAAACCACTGAACTTGTATGAAATATTCCGATACTGTTTTAAGCTTATTCCTTTACAGGTGTTTTACACCACGAGTAATTAAGTAATACTCATATATCTCTTTAATTTCGCCGCTTTTGATACCCCTCAATAACAATAAGGTAAACAATTTATAAATAGAAAATAAATTTTGATACTAAAAAACGTGTAACAACACATCCACTAAACTTTGGAATCTAATTCCATGGAACTAGAAGCGTACAATTACTAGGGCTGAAAAAAATGTTTAATTTCCCGTAACGCTCCCTCCCTGATTTAATCCCATGAAAACGTGTAATACTGCGAAAATAATTTTTATATATTTTTATATAAAATATTTTTTTATATAATTTTATATATTTTTATAAATTTTTTGCCTTCATAAAAATTTAAAATACGGTGTAATAGAAAAAGTGGTTCAGCCCTCCTTACCCCTAAGAGCTTCTACCGCTCTGAGCCGTCAAAATAAAAAAAAAACTGAACTGCTAGATATTTGAACTATTTCGGTTGAATTGTGTCGTATATTCAAAAATTCAAAATCAGAGAGAAGAGGTCAAATTTTCTTGTCCTCCGTGTCTTTTTTTAAAAATATGTTTACCTTAAAAAAAAAATTAAATAGGATGTTCAAAACTTTTTGATCTCATTATTGCCTTCCAAAGGCTTACAGCATCCTAATCTCGTTCAAATAAGACAAACAAACATTTAATATCTGTACAGTTTTACTTTTTGTGAATGTTTTATTGTCTGAAAAAGAACTGAACAGAAATTTTAAAAATAATTTTGACCTAACACTTCTGTTCACCTCGAATCCCAAAAGATATCAAAGACTATCTTCTGGCTTTCCAGTTCTTCCAAAACCTTAAATATATTAATAACCCAACAGTTTTTCAATGTGCTAGCATAAGTAAAAAGATAAAATTACAAAAATAAATTACCTAACCTTGTTTATGATGTTTTTTTTTTTATTTCTGGCCCCTCATAGGCCTCTACACTTTTCGATCATAAAATTAGCAGAAACTGAAGTATTGTGCAATTGGAACTATTTTTTTTTAAATGTTTTACTTCTAAAAATATTGAAAAATAATAAAGGTGATTTTATCGAACGAAATCAGGTGGGTTTTTCTGTCCTACAATATAATAATATTCCACTTACGCCTGCAATTTACAAATATTTAAATAGTATGAACTTCTTTCTTTGTCTGTTTAGCCTCCGGAATCATCGTAAGGTATTAACTTCATTACTATCATGCTTCATTAATTATTCCATCCGAGATCAGTTTTTTTTTTCCTTTTTAGTAAAAAATATTTTATATGATCTTAATAGATGGTTGGATATACATTATTTAGCAAAGAAAATACAATGAAGAATTTTTTGATTATCGGGTTTTGGGATTTTGCGAGTAGGCACATTTAGAATGTGAGAAAAAAATACAAACAATAATTTTAAAATAATATAATTTCGAGTACAATTTATTAAAACTGAATGATAATATTAATAACGGTTATATAATATTACATTTAATTTTCTTACGTATAAAATTGTTACTGTTGATTATTAATTGTTAAAATAATTTTTTTCTCTGTTTAGCCTCCGGAATCACCTTCCGGAGCTAACTTCAGAGGATGTTAAAGATGATATTTATGAATGTAAATGTGAGATATGTGGGTAATTAAAACCCTACCACCAAAGTACATCGGTATCCAACATCTAGTATTCAAATCCGTACAAAAGTAACTGCCTTTACTAGGATTTGAACCTTAGAACTCTCGACTTCGAAATCAAGTAAGAATAATTTAAAAGAAGGAAATATTTTATTTAGAAGATAAATTAATTTTAAGCGATGTCTAATTTAGAGGTTATATAGGAGTTCTTTGATTTTAAATGCTTCTTTATAACATTTATTACTACTTGGTACGCGCTTTTTTTCTCAAAGAACATTACATCACTAAAAACTACAAATAAGTAATTTATAATGCGGTTTCGCGTTAAAAAATGTAAATAAAATTACTTTTTAATTATCCGTTATTTGTTTAAAATATTGAAGAAATACCACATTTCCAAAGAGCTGAAATAACTTGATTGTATTTTAATGCAATTAAGTAATTGCAATTAAGTATTTTAATGCAATTTATGTTTTTAAGCCTGCAGTCATGTATTATTTAGTAATCGGGTAACAAGCTATTATTTTCTAAAATAAGTTTTCATTTATTTGTAAAATTAGTTTCTAATTATTTTTATAAAAAGCTGCACGCTTTGAGTATTTAAGTAAAAAATAAAGACATTATATAATAAAACCAGAGAAAAAATAGATAATGGATATAAGATTATAATAAATCTTATTTATTATAATAAATCTATTTCAAAAATTTATTTTTCATGAAGAGATGTATTTTAAACAATACCATTTGTTACATTAATTAAATAAATCTTAGAATTTATATTATATATTTCTTCTCTTTTGAGCAAAAAGTAGTTAAGAATCAGTATTCAGGATTTTTCTGATATGTTGAATGAAAACCATAAAAAATTTGTACTTTTTCGTTTTACGCTCCCCCCCACTTTTTTCGCATTTTTTACTTATAAAAATTACTTAATATAGCACGTTTTATAATAATTGATGAATAAAAAATTAGATAAATACATAACCCTATAACTCTACAAAAAATAATACATTAGGGAACACGCAGATATAAAAATTAAAGAAAAACATGCTACCGATCATTTTAAACATTCTCCATTATAACATATTTTAGTATTAAAAATAAGAATTTTTGCTTGTAATTATAAATATAACTAACCAAACTTAACCTACGCTCGCTTCGCTCGCTAACCTTGACTAACTAAAAGTAATGTTTTGACTATTTAAAATAAAAATAATTGTAATAATTACTGAATTTATTATTTAAATAAAACATTACTATATTATTTAGTCAAGGTTAGCGAGTGTAGGTTAAATTTTGTAATATTATTTTTTTGAAGAAACCTCCAAATACCCACTGATCTGGAAGAATTCTTCCTCTATTGTACTTTATTTTTGAAAATGAGGATTTGTCTATTTATACAGTCATTTATGGACCACCTACCTTATTTGGGATTTTTAATAAATTATCAGTACATAAACCTCTCTCGGGTACATTTTCCAAAGTACTAGTGTACTTTACACTCGCTTCGCTCGCTATCCTTGACTAATATATTAATATGTAAAATATTTTAATATGTTTAAAATGACCAGTACAAAGCAGTATATTAGTGTATTTTCTCTAATGTTTTATTCATCAGTTAGTACAAAACATGCTGAGTTAAGTAATTTTTATATGAAAAAATGAGAAAAAAGACGGACGTAAAACAAAGCATAATACTTTATTTTTTTTTTTTAAATACGAGTACTTTTTAAATTAATTTGAATTAACATGAGAATAAGATAATAATGAGAATATTAACATAATTTTGAATTAACATGAGAATAAGATAATAATGAGAATATGAGAATATTAACATAATTTTGAATTAACATGAGAATCTTGCTATGAGTTTTATTCAAATAATTAAAATTATTAACTATTTTTACCTCTGAGAAGTCTTCGTAATTTTTCTATCGCCTCTTCGACACGTTCTTTTGTTTCCTTCAGTTGAACTCTAGCAATTTCTTGTACTTCTGGTCCGGGTTGCTCAGTCTGTAGACGAAACCGGCAGTTATCGCCCATACCGTTTGTTTCTGGAACATATTGGATCCCCATATTTATTATTATTATTATTTAATGATGTTACTACTAACTGATCTCGAGCTGGATTGATTCTTAAACAGACTAACTGTCTGTTTTGGTCGGCCACAATCTTCTTTACTGATAACAAATATCTGTGTCGTCATTTGACGCCTTCTCTTACACGCTTTATTCCGATACTTTTCATTACTATTAATTTTATTTTCCTTAAAATTTACCATCATTACTAGTAATAAATTATTTATATTTACCCAGTTTTTAATTATTCACATCCCCTCCTCCTTAAGTCAAATAGATCATTAATTTTACTGAGATTAATTAACGGTTAAAAATTACTTCTTATTACTCTATACTTAAAACAAAGATATAAATAGCCATAGTATTATTAAATCAATATATATATATATATATAATCTTATCATATAAAAATTCTTATTAAAACGTTGAAAAAAAGAAGATTTTTAAATATCTTTCTCTCTAAGTGATAATTATAATTTCATATAGTCCTAACTATTGAAAGTTAAAACAAACATTAAGTCAAAAATATTTTTTTAAATAAGGTCATTTTATTGCCGTTTCCAAAAGAATAATAAGTTACTTTTTTAGAATAACAGATTACATTCAATAACGACAAAAATTCTCCCTTCGGCAATATTTTTTCAGAAGAGGATTTAAAAACGTGCTACTCTCAGGCAAAAACAAAATGTCTAATGTAGAAGCTACATTTTTCATTTTGTACTGAAGAATTTCATTAAATTTATTTTCTTCAATTAAGAATGTATCTTAATCTACTTAAGTATTTAGCTATTCATGTCTCCTAAATTCACTAGTATCATGACTTAACGAAATCAAATCTAAACTCGAGTTTTGATTTTGAAAACTTTTTAAGTTAAATTACTGCATTAGAATATTTAAAAAAAAAATGATTTATGTTTTAATATAGTTACATATTTGCCTAATCTATTATAAATTTTTGATAAACAAAGATTTCCAAAAAATAGCTGAATACGGGGAAAAGTTTTGCCCCACACATTAGCCACATTTGCCCCAACAATGAAATAGCTGGATATGGATAAGGAGCAAAAATCTTTTATGTAAAAAAGTATAATTTTCTGTGAGGTCCCGATTAATAAGTTTAAACGAAGGTTTATTTTATTTGTACCCTATTTCATCTACATATTTCATCCGGAGGTTCTTTCATCTGGAGGTCCTGGTTCGAAACCCGGTCTCAGGCATGGCATTTTTAACACACGCTACAATTCATTCATCTCATCATTTGAAGATATACCTTAACGGTGTTTCCGGAGATAAATTTATAAATAAATGGGAAAACTCAATAATTGATTCATTATATTTAATTTTCCCTGTTTGCGAAAAGAAGAAATTCGGCGTAATTTTCGGAGAGATGTTTAGAAGAGATAAAAAAATATTAAAAATTCTTAGACGGATTAAATTTAAAACGAGTTGAAAATGAGTATCAGAAACAGAACAACTGAAAAACTGAAACCAGGCAGAGATTTTTCCCTTGTATACTAAGTTAAAGGGGGCAAGAGAAGTTGCAAACTGACTTTTAAAACCGTGTACCCCACTAGTTGAAAAGCTAAGAAATTTGTTAGGAATATTTACTCTTTTTACCACCATTAAAACTGGATAAAGAAGTTCTGTATTTTTAATTTATATTCTAAATGGGTTATAAATCTTTAATTTAGAAGTGATGAGGTTCTTATTAGAGTTTGAAAACTCTTACTAATTAACAATAATTCTTCCATTTCTTCTAATATACAGAAAGCTGGATTTGGGCATAGTTATTCCTAAAGGTGACTTGAGGAAAAGCGAATAGGAATTAATTTGATTCTAAAGGGCAAAAAAAGTGAAATCTTCCTCGAGATTAAAAATATAATAGAATTATAATAAATATAGTATAGTTGTCTTTGAAAAGAAGGTATATCTCAGATAATTTAATATATATTAATTAAATCCGGGAAACAATAGCGGATAATAAAGACTATTAGTATTCTAAATGATAAGTTTATGATGAGTTCTTTTTTACTAAACAGAATTTATAATAATTTGTTTCAGTTTGCTAAGATGTATGAAAGAATTACCTTCAGATGTCATACTTAAAATCAAAAGTTTGGGTTTTTTAATGGAAAATTCTCTGGAAGATTATTAGCAAAATTAAAGTTAAAATTCTTGGGCGAGAATTTCACTACTAAACACTTAGGATAAATGATATCATAAAAATGATTTATCTATGTATATAAAAAATACAAATGAAATTGAAGTTAAAAAATTTTAAGCACTGTTCCAGCTTCAACTGTTACTAATAACTGAAAAATAATTATATTCTAGTTAACAATGGTTAACTTCCGTTCAAAACCTTTCTTTAAATTAAAAAAAAAAATAAATCTAAATTCAAAAAATCTCTTTACCCTTGATCTTTTTCCCCTCATTCTGGGATCTATGTGTATAAATCGAATAGTAAATAACTTAAATTTTTAAAGAATAGATAACATTATATATGGACCTCACGGTCATACAAAAAAGAGAAGTAAGCAATTAAATTTTGCTTTGAATATTTATTATTAAAATGTCCTGTCTTCTCGGAGGCAGTGTAGTGGCAAACCCACCACTGAGTTGCCGTAGTACTCGTAAAGCAGCCAGAGTATTTTATATATTACTGGCAAAACCAAGATAGCCTTGGAATCAGGACTGGATTTATTGGGAAATATTTGGACTGTAAAGAAAGAAAAAAGAGATAGTTTGCAGTAAGATTAACAATAGGAATATGGAATGTTAGAGCAATAGAAAACAAAGGAAACAAATTGGCCTTTATGCTAAAGGGAAACAATGTAGATGTCATCATTTCAGAAACAAAAATAAAAGTCGCAGGGTATTTTTTATATTTTGTTTTAACCTCTGGAACCACCGTTTAAGGTATATCTTCATAGGATAGAAGGAATGAATTGTAGCGTTGTGAAAAATGCCATGCCTGACCAGGATTCAAATCAGGATGAAAAGCCGAGACGCTACCACTCGCGCACAGGGTATTAAGTAAGTTGAAGACTACTTACAAAAGGTTTTTATATACAACAACGAAGAAAATCCTTAGATTTCAAAGTTGAAAAGATTTCAACGTTGATTGAAAAATAGCTACCACTGTCTGTATAATTAGCATCCTCATCACGGCTTCTCCCGCGCTATATAGTTATTTGCGTTTCTCATCGCGGTGAAAGGATCTTTAGCCGGTCCCGTCTAGCCAGGAGCTATGCTTCATGGACCGCCTATGTTCTTTGCTTGTGAGAATAATAATAATAATAATAATAAGTAAAAATTAAACCCTGTTCAATTTATAAAATTCCTCAGATAATCTCTACATTTCTAAGTGATTGTAATCTCTACAGAGCATTGGTTTGGTCAGTACAGGACCCACTAATTTGGTTTTTAGAGTTTCCGTCCCGCTTCGTTTGCGAAATACATAATCAAAGTTACCAACGTAAATTACCACCAAATTTCACAAAGATTGATTGAGTAACTGTAAAAGAAAACGGCAAAAATATAAAAAAACAATTTATGGTTTTTTACCTCTTAAAATATTAAAATTTAAAAAAAAAAAACCCGAAAATATTTGTAGATATTTATCTGAAGTGTATTTGGAAGCCCAATTCGAGTAATATTTCGTTTAATGTAGTCTGAAATGGAGAAAATTAGCAATCATTCAGAATTTTTTTTACCTTTTTTCACCTCTTTCAAGGTCAAATTTAAAAAAAAATCTTGAAAGTTATTTACATGAAGATTTCACACACTAAAAATCTAGTTGATATCTTCATTTCTTCAGACAAATTAAAAAAAAAAAATTTCATTTCATTATTACTCCATTTTAATCCTTTAAACTTGGAATTTCAAAACAAAACCTTTCTTTGTGTGTACTACACCGTAAGACGAACGTGTATACAAATTTTCATCAATTTATCTTCAGTAGCTTTTGCTGGGTGTTGATTATGAATCACCAACGATATGTTGTCATACATATTAGTGAGATCTTCATTAAATATGAGATAATAATATCACATTGTTTTTTAAAATTAAAGAATTTTTATTATTTATTTTTCAACCTACCTATTAAATTAATTAAACGAAAAAGGTTTGCAAAAAGAAAAAGAAAAAAAAAAAAAAGCAGTCGTGAATTAAGAAATTATTAAGACTACTATTTCGTGTAATTTAAATCATCAAATTATCATTTATTAAATAATGATTTCTTCTTTTTATCCATTTAAAGTTACGTTTAAGAGTATGTAATTGTGAGGCATGTATGCGTATACACACATATATTAGGGTATAATTTTTTTATAATAACTATAGAATAAAGTCCTATCATTAGAAATATATCATTTGATCTCTCGGTAGTTATGGTAATACAATTTATTAGAAATAAATTAACTTCCAGAAGTCGGTATTTATTTATGTTAATATGTTTTGATTAACTTCTCTCTTTAAGACCATGATATAACTTTGAAATATTTTTCATAAGATTCCTTAATTGTGTTAAAGTTCAATTTTTTCTCATTAGTACGTGACTTATTCAGTCTATTATCCTAAATTTCATTCGACCATTCAGTTTTCTATAATTGACTCCTTTCAGTTGATACAATTAGAAATAGTTCATTACTTTAAATGTCGACATCATTTATAATTAATGAGTTGACATTCAGTCACAATGTCGTAATGGTAGTAGTAAAATATAGAACCATAAGGCAATATATACAACACACATTTACACACATACCCAGACAGTACGTGGATAAACTGTTTAAGGTCATTGCAACAGAGTAAGGGTTTTGACGATAAAGGTTGTTTTTTTTTAAGGAAATTTTTTTAATTATATTACGTAAACAATGATGTTTAAGTTTATTTATTTACAGAGAAAAATAATCACAATTCAAATTTTAAATCGATTCAGAAAATAAATAATGTTATTTACTTGTAAGAAAACAAATACGGTATTTTATATCCGGTGTTCTCACGCATTCATTTGTACAGCCTATATTTAACCAGATTAATACTTATTCTCAGGATCCTCACTTAATGAAATTTACTTTTTTTTCTAAAAAAAAAAATCCGAATATCCTTGGAATAAAATACAAAACTAACAACATCATCTCAATAAAAAAGTTTTTTTTTTTTTTTTACAAAAAAAAGGCAAAATTTGCATTCTAAGAGTTATTTTTATATAGATCCTAATCTGTAATAAATTATAAATTTACTTAAGACTGTTAAACTGGAAATTGCTTTTGTACATACTGAGATCTACGGAAAATTATTTCACCCAGTTTTTATAGAAAAACCATTCTTGAATTGTAAATAAAACTTATTAAACTTTTATCAAGTAGGAAGTCTCGCCGGCCTTCGTGGCGCGAATGGTAGCGTCTCAGCCTTTCATCCGGAGGTTCCGCGTTCGAATCCCGGTCAGGCATGGTATTTTTCACACCTACAGATCGTTCATCTCATCCTCTGATGCAATACCTTAAAGTGGTCTGAAGATTTTAAAAAAGTAGGAAATCTCGAAAACTATTTCTTCCAGATGAGTATAATCATTTCGTTATTATCTAATTAGATAGTAAGAGAAAAAATTTAAAGTGAAGATTATTGAAGAAATTAATTGACCTTTTCTTCCTGAATTATATAAATATTTTTTATTTACTTTTATTTAGATTTGCACAAAATGAAATCGTGATACACTTGTGGATTTCAATAAATTAATTTTTTATATTTATCTTTGCATTGACATTAATATAAAAAAATGAGTTATTATCAGTTAAGTATTATTATACTGTAATTTATTGCTTCGATACGTTAATTTTCTGCGTGTTTATTTTATTATTTTAATCAATTAAAAATGATATACAACCAATATACAGTTCAGTCATCAACCCACATATCTGTTAGTGATAATCATTTAAAAAATTTTTTACGATAGATTGTATGCTATAAAATCGAATTCGTGTTAGCTTTGTGTAATGAATTTTTAAATCACGATTTATAATTAAGGTTAATTCATGCGTTATTTGTCTTCTTATAAGAAAAGAAGAAAAATTAAAGAACTTGTAAAGATAATTGCAAATTTCTAGTTGTAATTTATTTTAATTTTTAAAAAAGTTTTTTTGTTTCTTTCTACATTATATATTAACAAAAGAAATTTTATTTTTTACACGGGTTAATTTTTTCTTATTAATTAAAAAATAAAGCATTATCAGTTACGTATCTCGTATATCTTATTATAAAGATTTTCCCCAAAGAGTAAAAATAAAAGTTGTACAACATATTGCAGTATTTTTTACGTTGCTTTACACTATTGGTTGCAAAGTATTTTTTGGTGGTTACGCATTCTTGAAGCACAAAAAACATTTGTACTAGTTGTTTTCTCTTAAAGTAATAATATTTACCACGCGTCCAGTTCTTATGACGAAAAAACTAAAGGTATTACTTTTAGGATTGAGTATTTCAGCGCTTTGGTTTTCTCGGCATTCATTCCTCACTTTCCAAATCTATAATCCTAACAGCGATTGAAGAACATCTAACAAGAAAACACGGTAGTTAAATTATCTAGTTAGATTTGTTAATAATATAATGTTATTAATATAATTATTTATATAATTCACAATTATGTAATTGTGAATTATATAATTCACAATTTTTAAAAATTAACTATTAAATTTGATAAAATATTTAATTGTAGAGTGAGTAAATAAAAGGTAATTCATAATCTACTTTTATCATAAATGTGAAATATTGAAAAAAAAAGTATTTAAACCGACTGGTCAAAATATAAAATCAAACCTTTTAGATTCAGCACATATTGAACACATATTCAACACAGATTGTGTTATGATTGAACAACATCTCGAATGAACAACAATTATATATACAGTATATAATTGTTATATATACAGTATATAATTGTTGTAGGTTAAGCAATCTTTCCATAATAATTAAAGATAATAATTAAAAAAAAAAATTATCTAATTATAATCTTAATTATCAGTTTATAATTATTTTGACAAATAATATTTCAATAATTTTTATTGTTAAAAGGATTGAATTATATACTTATAGCAGATACGCATCCTTCATCAACTAAAAGTGATGGATAGACATTATTGTAAATTTCTTAGTGGATAGATTATTAGTATATTTAATTGTAAAGCGTATAGGTGATGAAGCCTTAAAGAAAATTAAATCCAAATGTTGATTCACATTGTTCAATAACGCGAAAACTTAAAAGTTTAAAAAAATACAAGCTACAAATCCAAGTAATAATTCAGTATCCAGTTTTAAATAAAGTTATATTAAAATTCATGTAATAGGGCTAAAGTGAAACTGTGAAACAAGAAAATTATTGTTTGTTATCAATACAAAAAA
The DNA here is from genome assembly GCA_010016005.3 of Zanna intricata. Lineage (NCBI taxonomy): Eukaryota > Metazoa > Arthropoda > Insecta > Hemiptera > Fulgoridae > Zanna > Zanna intricata. The sequence goes on from JAAAKQ030023651.1 coordinate 37,047, forward strand.
TTTAATCTAAAGTAAGTTGTTATTACAATTATCTGTATTAAAGAAAATTAATTTTCTTTAATAAAATTATTTTTTTATTTTTTTTGTCTTCAGTCATTTGACTGGTTTGATGCAGCTCTCCAAGATTCCCTATCCAGTGCCAGTCGT
>JAAAKQ030023663.1:0-17601 GCA_010016005.3 Zanna intricata
GTGTGTGTGTGTGTGTGTGTGTGTGTGTGTGTGTGTGTGTGTGTGTGCGTGTGTGTGTGTGTGTGTGCGCGCGCGCGTGTGTGTGTGTGTGTATTCACGATCTTCATAGTAGATTTATTTCTGTTGTATTTTAACCATTAATGCCTTTCTAATTATAATAATACAAAAAATAATACATCTATTTTTGGGGAGGAGTAGGAGAACTGAGTTGCTGATGTAAATTTTAATGTAATATAAAATAATTGGAATCAATTTATCAACAAAAAAGTATCTGTACATATAAAACATTACTGGCAAATTTTTTGTGATGTAAATAAGAAATAAAAATCTGTACTTGAAAAGGGCAATATCTAATTATATTTTGCAATTGAGGCGGTATGTTTTTGTTACTTTATGTTATTATATAGTGTTAAAACTGCATTTCATTATAATTTAATGTCTTAAATGATTGACGTTGTCTTAAGTAACATCATATTATGTAAATCTAATACACTTCTGTTAATTCATGTACAATTTTATATATAACCAACAACTGGACTAAGTACTTAATTACTTACTAAATTATCTAAGTTGTAAATGGTTATACCACGTGTCAAGATGGTTGATATTTAATTTGAGAAGTTGATTGACCAAAGCGGCAGTGAAGTATTATTATTATTATTATTAAAAGATATTAAGAAAAATAGACGTTTACCACAACTGATATTAATATGTAACACTCAGGAGGTATAAGGTATGAATAATTCAGATTATAAATAAATTATAATTGAAATAGATTTATTAATTCAAATGTAAAAAAAAAATAATAAATAAAAGGATACAGGTCACGTGTAAGTATGGAAATTATAATACAGGATATTGTAATATTAAAAATATTTTTATTTATTATTTAATTACGTAAAGTTAAATAAATATCTTTTATATAACGCTAAATAAAAATTGTAAACGTGTAGTAAATTTCAAATAAATTAAAATAATTTCTAAAAAACTTTTAAAATATTGAATTTTTTTTTTAGAATTATACACTTATTTATAACTAGAAATAAGCTTAGTTTTAACCAAAAATTTGTAGTTATGTAATTATTATTAAAATTAATAATTATAGCGTGAATTTGTAGCTCTATCGGAATGATGATAAATTATTAGGGATAAATTATCTACAATCAATTGCTAAATAGCAATTTAAATGTTACACGGAGTAGAATGTTTAATATAATTATTTTTCTTTCTCAGATTGTATATTTTAAAACTGGGAGATTCAAATATACTCCATAGAATAACATTACACCGATGATAAACAGAATTAATAAATTCTTCACTTTTTTAGATTAGATTTAACAGGATCTTATTTATAACCGTAATTGAAAAGGAATAATCAAGGATAAAGAAACTTGATGGAAGGCTTATAGAGGATAATTTCTTCATGAAGACACTACAAAACAAAAAGGAATGCTCTCGTTTTCCTTTTTTCTCTAGGCACTGATCGCAATTCATTGGAAAATTTTTTACCATGGATAAAAACAGAACATTTACTGGTTAACGATTTTGCATTGAACAGCTCAAGTATATGCAAGAAATCAACTTTTTTTTTTTTTTTTCATAAATAAAAACATTTTCTCTTTCCTAACGGATAAAATCTGACGTGGACACCATATCCTTGCAGGAAAATACAAAAATAATACGATTATAGATTTCAATTTTCAATTAATATTAAATAAGCAGATGTTTCATCAAATCTTTTACATATACACATATGTAATAATGACTATTAAACAGATTTTTAAACTTCCAAAAAATTTAATTTCACTAATAACTTCTGATTTTTTTTTTATTATTATTGTTATAATTGAATTATTATTTATGTTCTTCTTACATAAAATTTACACAGCATTTTTTTTAAGTTTGCATAAAAAAATTTATGTAAATTTTATGTCAGAAGAAGGGTATATTTCTTATGATTTTTATAATAAATAAAGAAGTAACGATTTCCCGTTACTGCAAATCGCTAGGGAATACGTAGTTCCGTATGAATAATCTGGATACCACAATAAGAAAGTTATAGTAATTAAGGTTATTATTACTATTTAGTTACTAAGTATTAAGCCCGACTATGCATATAAAAGTAAGATTATTGCTTATTATTAAAGGATATTCACGGAGATTTATTTCCGTCAAGTAAATATTTTTTCATTCGAATGCATTTACTTACAGCAAAAAGAAATGAACAAGTCTAGGTTTTTTTTCATTTTGTCGCTGTTTTAGTATATTAGCAATAGTATAATAAACTCTTATTATAATAACATTTGATATTTACAACTCTTCCTGCAACTTTTTTTTTTTTAATTTTTTTTCTCTCTTCAATGAATGTACAAAGAATAAAAAACTGACTGCAATGCTGCTGAACTTTCCCCAGACGAGCCGTTTCGTCAGAGATTAAATGGATAATAATATAATCCTTAATGTTTTACTCCTTCTTTTTTAAATTTATTATTTTACTATCAAAGGAAAATATAAATATAAAATTATTTTATATACCAGTAGCAAAATTCAAGCTAAATTCAATCCTGTGTTAAGGTTCAAGTGTCAAAAAAAATGTAATTAAAAATGTCTCAAATGGAGATGCGGAGGATCGGTAGAGACTACATACGAGGTGTGGCTAGAAAATAACGGGACTGATTTTTTTGTAAGATAAACAGCGCCAGCCTCAAGGTCAAACGCCACATTGTAGAGTCATCTGACATCTCCCCTTTACATTCTCCAGCTGGTGTGACGACCGCAGCCTGATCAGTCGGCCACAGCCTTCGCTTTTGTCGGATCGTGTACCTGCCGCGCGTCGGAAAAATGATAGGCGTTTTAATAGAACGACGTGTCAACGTGAAATTTTTAGTGAAACTCGGCAAATCGGCAAAAGAGACATATTCTATCCTACAACCAGTGTAATGCTTTTCATATAAAAGCCATGTTTAGAAAATAAAATTTAGTTTTTATTTTAAAATCAATATTTTTAAAACCGTCAGTGTGTCGATATATTTTAACCTTATCCAGACGGTATATATTATGCTTACAGTTAATTTGCATCTTTTCATTACTCACCGTAGTTTTTCTTACAAATAATACGCGTATAAAGCAGTTGAGATACACGTTACGCTAATCAGAGCAACTTTCAGTGGAAGTAATGATGTTCATTATACGTCCTGTTCCTAAAATGAAAACAGTTAGTCGGAGGTTGAATATCCCCACTGCAGCTGATACGCTACAGTATATTCAGATCAGTAAATAAGGCCATCTAACTTTCCTTATTCTTTTTTGTAGTCTTTCACGAAACGCTTAATATTCTTAGAATGTTTTACTATAAAAACTTCCGTTAGGGAAGTAAATGAATCTCCACCAAAAACAAGAGAGGGAAAAACACAAAAAAAAAAAACTTAAAACTAATGATATTCACTGTAACGATATAACTTCTTATGTAAGGTCGTGACTTCTCGTTCATTAAAAAAATTGAAAAATTAATGTGATAAAACATGTATTACCGCTTGTTATGCAATTTTCTTCATTTACAAGTTATTTTCAATTTTAAATATTAATTAAATGACAGGTTTATATATATGTTTACTCTTTTGTCATAAAAAAAAAAAAAATTGAAACCTTCATTTTTCCGTGTATATTCTGTCAGTTGGCTCAAGCTCTCAGGGTTCAAAAAATACTAGGATTTATCAAAATGTTATTATGGAAAACATTTTAAATTAAATAATAATATATATATTTTTATTAATTAGAAATAAAAATAAAATACTAATGGTCATATTTATAAGTATTATTACGTCTATCGTAAAGCGTAAACGCAGTAAATTTACAGCTGAATTATCATCAGCTGTAAATGATAAGGTAATTGATTACCAGGTAAATGAAAATACCACACATATGATATTTTATTATTAGTAAATAATAAAAATTAATAATAAATAATACATATGTATAAAATAAGTGTTTTTGCCGGGAAAATCGACAACTAAAATCTAAAAGTAAAGAGGTACATTTGTTTATTTATTTATTTATTTTACGTCATCGTATATAAATCATAACGAATGTATTACATTCGTTAAGATATTATAATCTATATAACTGTTATTACAACCAGTATGAAAACAATTTCATTGTAAAAGTGTTAGTGAATCTCCTTATGACAAAAATATTATGAAATAAAAAAAAAAATGTTACGCCTGACCGGGATTCAAACCAAAGACCTTCAGATGAAAGATTGAGACGCTGCCACATCACCACAAAGATTGTTATAAATAGTTTTTAATAAGTATTTATAACTTTTTAAACATTATTATTCCACCGGGCTAGTCTAGTCTTACTTTTATCGGATTTGAATACTAGATAGTGGATATCTCTGGTGATCGGGGATTAACTAACAACACATCCTCAGGATGGTGGCCTCAATCTGTATAAGATTATACCTCATTTACAAGTCATACATATGACTCTCATCTCATTGTGAGGGAGGGGGGGGTTGTTTATTGATCATTGGATTAACAGATTGCAACGTACGCATTAGGAACATTATTATCATTCAGATTTTTAAAGCTCTTTTATTAAAAAAGTCGCTTTATAGTTTTTAAGAAAGTTAAGTTTTTAACTGAAAACGAAGATTAAATATTATCCTACATGTACCTAGAACTTATAGGAATAGATATGGTACTGCTGCTTTTGATCTAATAAGGGAAAAGGAAAGAAGTATTTCAAAACATGAAACTATTTGCTTATATTGTAGTCGCGTTGACATTAAATTGTAATCGTTCGTAATATACGTCTAAAATGATGAATTATTTAAGCGATTCTAAATCCTTTTTATCGATTTTTTTTCCTATTACAAGGATGTTAAACAGACGTTTTCTTTTTATTTTACTTTTATTGTTATACTGTCTGAATACAATAGTCGATTAAAATTTTGGCAATCGGTAATAAAATTTAGTATTTGCAGAAAAAAAAGTTCGTTTCTTTTTAATTCGGGGGAAAGTAAGCAAAAGAAGAGCTTATTAAATATGAAGGAATAGTATAACAGACGGAATCTTATTATCGGTATGTAGCTACTGCAAAAGAAACCGGGTCACCTTGCCGGTTAAACGGAAGAGCCGCTGCGTTACACATCGCGCAACAATATTCCGTTCGTCGCACGCCGGTCAGTCGGCCGTACGTCTTCAACTTTCTTCTAGTTAGGCATCCGCATTGTATTTATTTTTTCTTCTTCATTCCACCTTCTTCTGTTCATCTGATAGCCGGTTCCGTTTATTTCCACTTTCTCTTAATGCCTTCATTTTACGACATAAAAATACTTTTTAAAAATTCCCTTCGACCGTAATTAAAGGAAAATAAATAAACGGTTACGTTTTCCTTTAACAATTAAATCGTATAATCATATAAGTAGACATGGCATTTAAATTATAAATAAAACATAAGCTTTTTATATTTAACAATATATAATTACATTCTGTATCACGAGCAACATTATTATAACGTTTCTAAATAAACATATCACTTAAATTGCCACTCAAAAAACCAGAACCAGTGGTCAAGCAACTACTAAAGAAATAATTTTAAAAAAACTGTAACATTTATAACAACTTTTTATTTTTAATTACCATAATTTTATGAATATAAACTTTCATAAATCGTAAGGATATAGTTATTTTTTTTTTAATTAAAAAAGAAATTCAATACCTTGATAATTATTTTTATAATAAAAAAGAAAAAAAGAATATATATAAAACATCTTTATGTTCGTTAAAAATATAAATACATCGATAGAGATCACTCGGTACAACTATCTATGTACAGCTTTTTTATTCTTATCACAGATATTTAAATTTTCAAAGAACGATAATTTTTCAAATTATTTTAAATACCTGGAATTAAAAATTTATATCATTTTATCAAATAATAACACTAGGATAAATTCTCTTATATAGCGGAAAGGAACGAAAGCGAATCAGGTGATATTTTATCTTCCGATTCATATCAGAGCCTGAATCTCAGTCACTTGCTGCTGAGTCTTTCTAATCATCTGCAGGTACGATGCTAGTGTCTTTCGTTCCATTAGGAATCCGCTTGATGGGGCCCAAGTTTTGTAGGGGGTCCAATGCAATCCCTTTTCGAAGGATGTCTTATATGTCAACAGAAAACGATTTCCTTACTATAAAATTGTAAGGTAAAAGAAGGCTAGTGAATCTAGGTTTTGAATATTCTTCTTTTTATACCAGTTCAGTCAGGGCTCAGCTGAGTTCGCTATAGTGGAATGTCCTGTTTTTTCTTCTTTTTGTCAGACTCTATGAGTTTTATGGTGGTCAAGATTTATAAATGTAAACTTTACAAAGACTTCTGAGCCTTGAGAAGGACATCGCAGTGGAGAGCGCACCTCTTCGTAGTACTGTCCATTGGACGGCTTCTGGATTTCTTCTCCATTCTTCCTCGCTGTCTTCCGGTAATTTAATTTTCTCCTCGGTTGGTAGGATGTAAGATAATAAATCGGTTTGTTCTCATACGCGAGTGTGGCAACGTTCTTGTAAAACTCGATTGTAAAAGAATATTTAATGTACAATTATGTTTGATGTTTAATAATTAAACATAATTTTCCTTCTATAATTAAACAATAATTGTTAATTACTGTTTAATTATTATAATATAGTTAAGAGTGTGATTACATACAATCATAATATCGCATGTTTTAGTTTCGGTTAATTAAATTTTTTTTAATAGTTTTATTCCTTCAAACGAAACCGTAACTTAATGAATATCCTTCGAAGAATAAAACATAAATATTGTTTTGAGATGATGAGAGATCAGACCAGGTTCGAATCTCAGTCAATAATGGCCACAAAATTGTCGGTTCATATCATCCTCTGAAGCAATTTGTTGTAAATAAAATCCACGCAGGAAAGACACCATAATTAATTCGGTGAAAGGATATAAGAACAAACAAATACATGAGTTTCTATTGTTTTGTTAAAAATTTAGGTTTCGCTATCAAAAAATAAAGTAATGTTAAGTTCGTGTCTTTCATGAAAACTTCGAGATAATTTCTCCAGTTCGTACCTACCATACAAAACTAACGGATAGACAAAATATTGAATTGAATTTATTTCCAATTAATAAATAAATGAGAATCCCGTGACAAAATTAAATTATTTAATCTACTGTATTGATCTAAAATACTTTCCTGTACTTAACTTGCTTCTTTAATATCTCGATTACAGTAATGTACGATCATTTTTTTCATTGATCAAGCCCCACTCATTTTTAATTCGGAACTTGCAAAACTCGTAAGCAAATATATATATAACTAATGACCGATGTGCTTTACTAAAAAGTAATTAATGGCTTTTTTTAATAACATCACAAGAAACTGCTTGTCTATTTATTTCAAAATTCAGGCTTACAAATAATAATACTTACCTGTTTATATATAATAAGAAATAATTATTTTATTATGTGAGAAATGGTATAGATAAAATTTTGGAATATTAGTCTTAAGAAGTAGAAGTATTTACTTAATCTTTAGAATTACATTTTTTTCGAAACGATTCAAAATAAAACAATTCTATATACCCACGTTATCGCTGCCTAGTTATATCTTTCGAAATAATTTCTATGTATATGTTTCTTTTGATATCGATTAATAAAAGATGATTATAAATTATACTAGGGTTATCAGAAAAATTCTATTTAATTGATAAAATGCAGAATCTAGATTTCATTTGAGGCAAGAAACTACTCAACCCTCTGAATAAATACCGAGGTTGATTTTTTATCATTCCTTTTTTAAATAATCAATTTCTATAGCGTCTAGAATAATTTTTAAATTTTCACTCAAAATGCTTATATTTATTATTTCAGCATATCTTAACTTTTTTTTTCATTCTTACAAAATATTATTTTTCAACTACGACGAACGAAATACCTTAAAAAATTATTTAAATAAAATAATTTAGATAACACTCAAGACGGTTAACAAAAAGTAATATTTTAAAAATAATAACGCATTTTAATTTTTTAGTAACTACCATCAATAGTTTTAAAAAAATTAGTGAAAGTAAATATAAATACAAAAATCAAAATGTAAAAAAAACAAAAATACATAAAAAACCTTTATAAAGAAGTAACGTTTGACGCAAAATGTTTATGATAAGATAATATTTGTGAAATTTTGAAGATTTAATTAGTAATTGAGTTACTGATATAAAAATTTATCTTACTTTATAAAACGGGATTCGATTAAGGGAGATATAAAGGGATATGGCCAGATCTGATAGAGAGTATAAGTAATACTGAAAGCTAAACGATTGCTTTCCGCTTGGAATTCTCTCTTGAAGGTTATTTTATTTTACAAATCATAATTTTTATTAGCTTTTTCTATTGTTTCACAAATTTTTCCTGTTGTTTAGTTAATGTTATATTTACATTGATTCATACATTTCTTATTTGCTTAAAATTAATAATGATATTATTTTGAAATGTGCATTTTTTTTTTAAATTTTACTTAATGTAAATTTTTTTTTTTTTTTTTATCAAATAATAATTTAATACATTATTACCGAAAATACCAAACAAAAGAACGGACATGGTTCATATGACATTAACTCTGCGTTTTAACTTAACAACAATTCGCTAGCAATTTTGATATTATTAATACTATGTTTTATATAATAATTTTTTGATAAATTTCCTGTAAATTGTCTTTATTTCTTTTGTAAATTTTAGTTTTCCAAAAAATGTGTAAACCTTTTCTTCAATAAAATTTATAATTGTAGTTTTTTTTAATTAATTTGTATCACCATTGTTGAAATAATTACTAAATAGCATTAATAAATAAATACAAATTAAATTTTATACCTTTTATTAAAAATTCGAAAAAACCGCTTAGTATTACAGTCCGTTCAGAATGTATAATGACGATACTTTCTTAACTACTACTTTGTATTTTTATTTTATTATTTTATAGAAACGGATTACAATAATTGGAATATTTTATAAAAGGTGTTGAAAATGATTCCTCCAACATCAATAAAACACTACTCACGTTTCAATTTGTTTTCGAACACTTAACTGGCTTATTTACTGGAATGTCTTGTACGAATGCCGTTATTGCGGTTTTTACTTCGTCAATCGTGCGTGGTCTGTTTTGATACACTGTTTGTTTCACTGCTCTCCGTAGAAATTAATCTGGAGAAGTCAGACCGAACGAACGTGTAAGTAAAAGTTCCCCAAAAGATTCACAAAAGAAATTTCGTAAAAAACTCATTGAACTGTTAGTTATGTGCGCAGTGGCGCCATCTTGTTGGAACTAACCGTGATTGATTTCCACTTCTGTTATCTGACAAATAAATTTTGTTAAAACAGCACAAGAACGATCAATATTAACTAAATTTTTAAAAAGATTGGACCCACAATGCGCGTTCTACTCACATCGACCCAGACTCCAGTTTTTGCTTCGTGTAAAGATCTTTCGTATGGGGATTAATTGTCGAACACAGTTGTGTATTTTGTGAATTAAAAAACTCTCCCTAGCTTCATGTGTAAGAAAACGTAATTTCGAGCATACCTACGGAATTCTGGTTAATAAAACGTTAAAAACGTTAACAATAGTTTATTCTTTTGGCATGATCTAAAGGTTTCAGTTATTGAATACAGATTGCTTTGCAGGGGAAAGTATCAATCCTTTTCTTGCTGCTGTGCTAACTTACGCATTGACTTGGCGTGAAAGTCTATACTTTCGGTCATGGCATCCCAAATAATATGCAGATTTTTTTCGTTTAGTTTTGGTGATCTTCCACTTCGATCAGCGTCTTCAACAGAGCCAATTGCTCGAAAATTTTTGACAAGAGTTCGAACAGCATTGCGGTGAAGAACAGGAGTATTTGGAAATTTTTCAGGTAACTTGTACTTCACTAAATCAGTATACTTGTCACCTTCACAAATATGTGTTCAAAGAGAAATACGTTTCTTCTATCGAAAAACCATTACGTTTCTGCTACTATTGATTCTGAAAAACGAAACGAAATAAAGCACGTTCAGTCGTAACTCAACATCTGGCGTCTTTATTTATTACTGAGCAACGCCTAACAAACCCACAGGGCAACCAACTTAAGGTGAAAGAACAGAATGTCCACATAATTCTAAACTATACTTTCTTTTTCTGTTTAGCTTCCGGAACCACCGTAAGGTATTACTTCAGAGGATGAATGAGGATGATATGTATGAATGTGAATGAAGTGTAATCTTGTACAATCTCAGGTCGACTACTCCTGAGAAGTGCGGTTAATTGAACTCCAACCACCAAAAAAAGCCGCTATCCACAGTATAGTATTCAAATCCGTATAAAAGTAACTTTTTCCTATCCTTGTGTATCCTAGCCTTTGTACCTTAGAACCTCTTTGATTTTAACCTTAGAACTCTCGACTGATTTGGATGACGATATAATGATGACAATAACTGTGATACAGCTGATTTGCGATGACGAGTTAACCACTGGATCAACACGGTGAGTTAATTCTGAAGCATACTTCGTAGCGACTTTCCGAACGCACTATATTATTGCCCAAGCTTTGAATTATTATTAAACAATCTGTTCATCCTCTTAATCAATTGTACGAGTAATATAATTTATATGATTCTTTAAAAAACATTTTTGACATATTTTCAACAAAAAAAAAACGATCAGTAATGATAAAATTTCGTTGTAATTAAAGATTCCTTAAAAAAAAATTCTCTAATTCAAGATATACACGGTATAATAAGTTAAGTAACATCGACTATAATTATTAATTTAACCGTTCAATATCATACGTGAATTTAAGCATCTTTTTGCAAGGTGATGTTATAATAAGACATAATGTTATAAATTTCGTTTCAGCTTTGAAAATTATCATATAAGTGTACAATTTAAAAAAATTAAATTATAACATTTTGAAATGTTATTAAATTAAAAATATTTTTAGCGGTCTATTGTTATTAGAAACCAGTCAAGTACGAGTGCATAAAGAATGAAAACGAAAGTAACTAATAAGAAGTAAAGCAGGGAACGAAGGAAAAGTGTAGCGACAAGAACACAAACTGTATTGTTTATAATTACTTGTTTGTTATTTACTAACATGATAACAATAACAACAGTACAGTAGTAACAATAACGGCAAGATGGTGGAATTGTCTTCCTATTGTTTATTATTGTCCCAGCGTGTTACATAACGTCCTGCTGCTACTGAGGTTGTAATTGTAATCGGTACAATATATTTATAAAATGTATAGGCTATATAGCAACACATAAACAAATGTATTTGTTCACGCGCGATAAAAGTATTGTAACTGAGATCGTATACGGTATAATCATTCTATTTTTTTAATTGGTATATGTAACTTTTAAGAACTGTAATACAATAAAAAAAAATTATCCATTTATTGATAATATTGAGTTAGAACGTAATATTTTTCTCTCTCAGTCTCTCTCCCTTTATCTGTGGGCCCGCAATTTTTAGCCTACTTTTTTTGCTTGGTGTATTTGTAACAAACATAACTTGTCTGTAACTCATACATTATACAGATGCTAGTAAACTACGGGAATCGTTAATAACTTTTCAGCCATTAAAAACGGAAAGTGAAATATAATAAATACTCCTACCTTAAAACGATGTATATTTCAGAATAAAACCACCGCTTTCCAAAATCTAGGAAGATCCCCATGGGAGGAGGAAAACTCAAAAATATTAAATGGAATGGGTAAGCACAACTACTTAAAAAGGAGCAGTAAAGGCAGTTATCTTTATACGGATTTGAATACTAGATCGTTGATATCGGTGTTCTTTGGTGGTTGGATTTCAATTAACCACACAACTCAGGAATGGTCGACCTGAGAATCTATAAGACTGCACTTCATTTACATTCATACATATCATCCTCATTCATCCTCTGAAGTAATGAGAAGCGACGGTGGTTCCGGAGGATAAACTGAAAAAGAGATAGAACTGCTTAAAGGGCGTTGAAAAACAAAAAAAATGTTTGCCTTAAAAAACCTTTGGCTTACAACAATCTTAACCTAACTTATTTCATGTAATATTTTTAAAAGTATATCATCATTTCTTAAATGACGAAACATAAAAAATATTAGCATAAATTGATACCTCAGACAACTTTTTTTTATATTATGGGACTACTCACAACAGAAGGTATTCAGCAGGCGATCTTTTGAAACAGTTTACAATAATATTTTTAATAAATCAGATATTAATTGGTTATAATAATATATAATATTTTTAAAAATCTTTAATTAGAGCTTCATAAAAAAAAAATTTTTAGATAGAAATACGTAGAAAAGAAATTAGCAAATGTTTTATTATTATTTTTTAATTAATTTATAATGTATTTAAAACAAATTGAAAATATTTCAAGTTCATTAAATATTTATTAAAAATAAAATAAAATTCAGGAGGCTAAGTAATCATCAATCATTTAAGTGAAATTTTATAGCGATATTAAATTATTGAATAGAAATTTTAATTTTAAAGTTTTCAAATCAATAACCGGTAAGAACTTTCAGACTGGTTAAAAAAAAATCATATAATTATTATTTCTTTCTTAATTAATATTAAACCAGAAAATAAAAGAAGTTTACTTTTACAGATACTAATACTTTCTGTTTTATAATAGGCCTAATATGGTATTGTAAAATAAATTAAGATATTTTACTTGTACCTAAATAATTTTTTTTTTTTTAAATATATTGATTACATTTCTTACATCATATTTGAAACCAAATATTTACTACGTTAATTATTTTTAAATATAAGCTTACATATATTTATTTACTTTTTTTTTATTCTTACTGTGTTCAGAACAGTTACAATAGATATAAAAAATTGTTCTAGACACTCGATTTCATCATATAATTCAAGATATAGAATTACAGATTCAGTTTTTAGCTACTGTTGAATAGAAAGTTTGCTTTTTTTTGTTACATTTAGTTCCATCTCCCTTAACTCAAATCTCCATTTTATTTCATATTATATAATTATTTTTTATATATATATATAAAATTCATTATATGGTCTAAAAATGGACCATTATCTTAATCTAACTCGTATTTAATTTAAATACCTACTCATCATATAAGATAGTATAAATTTAAAGCAATCATATAGGAATAATGAATTCCATCCCTTATAAGAAGCTAGGAAAACTCCTAAATAAATCTACTAATTTATAATTCAAAAAATTATTCAGAGGATGAGATGAATGAATTGTAGCGTGTGTGAAAAATGCCATGCCTGACCGGGATTCGAACCCGGGACCTGCGGTATGAAAGGCCAAGACGCTAAATGTAAACTACAGAAAACATTTTTCAAGGGAACATACTACTTTTTAAAAAGAATAACATTTAAGCACCTTCATAGAAACAATTAAAAAAACGATTTAAATTAGACTCCTTTTCTTCAAAACTGTATACACAATCGATCATTCTGACCGTGCTATCATACTACCATACGTAAGGAAATAATTCACTAATCATTGCTATTTCCTAAAAATAATCGTTTATAGCTAAGAAATTCTTGATCCAAATGCTCTTAAAATTCGTCAGAAAAAAGATATAAGAAAAGATTAATTATTTCTACAGCAAAAACTATTTTTATAATTTTTTCTGATAGCTTTTGATAAATAAAAATCCGGGATACATTTAAACTTGTTAAAGATTGAAAGTAACTTTTCTATAGGTTTTCTTTTCACTTCTATCTTTATTAAGTTAATATATTCTGAAATAAAATGTGATTACATTGCTTTCAAATTTTTTAAACAAAAACAAAGTCTACTAAGACATAATGTTAGACTAGCTAAGGGAAAAACAAAATATGACTAAATAAATATGACTATGAGAGCTCATTATATTTTTTATTTTGAATTAACTATTTCATTATGAACCTAACGGTACAAAATGTTTAAATTAAAATCGTAAGCTTATACAAAAAAATCGAACAACAAGATTTATCCTTTAAATATATATTTTTATAAAAATTAATTTGTGATAATTTTGCAATCTATAAATTATAAGCGTTGAATTATTTAAACATTTCAATGTTTTTTTACGAACGATTTATTTTTCCTGCACACGTATAAACTTACATGATAGATTTCGAAATCTCTTGTTAGATCAGTTTAGATAAAAACTTAGTTTAACCGAGATACATTCACGTTTGTACCTATAAGGGGTTTCAATTTAATCTTAAAAAGGTAAGCATGGAGTAAATTTGGCAATTTCAGGGTTGTAGCTAATAAATAAATACAAGGCTATATTTAGTGACGCCTTGTTATTATTATTTTTTCTTTTTTAATTTTTGTTTATTCTTGTAAACTAGGTTAATGCAGAATACATGTTACAACGACATGTAACATATGTAATATTGGTTCTACTTTTAAAACAACTGTTCGATTGATTTAATTTATAATTATGGGAAAATGTCTAATTTTCAACTTTCTCATACAAAAATAACAAGTTAAGGTTTGGTATGGAATTAATAAAAATTTATGTAAAATTATTAATATAATAAAATTTATTACATAAAATATTATAAACTAAATCTTGAAACAAATTTCTTTCAACGAAAATCTATCAATTGCATTAATTTTCAAGCTATGGTATCTAATTTATCCGGTACATTTTTTGATATATTTTTCAATATTATTACTATCTTTTACCACTTAAGCATAAATGTTTGGCTTAGGAATACAATGCAGAATGTTTTAGAAAAAATTTCAAACCTGATCGGTCGTCGATCAAGTCTTGTTCTTAAATTATCGAAATCAAACGGATTGATTTCGATGAATTCTTATTCCGTAGAGAAATTTCCTTTCATAGTACTTTTATTGGTTATTCTAATTAAATAATTATATTTTTTTAAATAAAGTTTTAAATTGTATATTTAGACGATTGGAAGATAACTTTCAATTTTTATCATCGTTGTTTATTGTTAAAAATGTGATTTTTTGAAGTAAATGAAATACTTAAATTATTTCAACCCATAAACCTAAAAAAACTGACAACCCTTTAAAAATAATAGATATTCCTAGATTCCAAATAATCTTAGCTCTTTTTACACATCGTTTTCCTAAAGATTTCTTATTTTTATCAAAATAAATTTTTTTTTTTTGCGTTGGAATTACAAACGGCTTGTTTTATTACTGACAGGCTTTTAAACCTACCCATATTTTAAATAAAATTAAAAAAAGTAAATTAAAAAATAAAATTTAAATTAAAAAATGTTTAAATTTATTAAAAATGAAACCGATTCAACTTTTAATTTCACTAATAAAAATAATTGAAAAGAATAAAAATTAAAAACTATTTTTACAAATAAATAAACTGAGAAAAAAAACCAGATTCTATAAAGACCACTTCGTTAGAATGAATGAAAGATAACGGACTTGCAAAAAAACTCTTCAACCCCATTTACAACAAAAAGGACAGATCAACCTCAATGGTTCAAAAAGACCCAAAAGAAATGAAAATATCTGAAAAAATAGTACATTGTGAAAAATTTTAGAAAATTGTTACAGTATATCAAGGGTTTCCAAGGGAAGCAAAAAACGAAGCCAGTAACGTATGGTCAGAAGAAAGAAGGCGAAAACAAAACGAAAGAATAAACTGTTGAAAATGAAAACCAGGAAAAGAAACGCCCAATAAAAAGGAAAATGAATGCAAAATTCTTATTCACTTATTCCTCACTAGGCCTAACTAGATTAAAGGATGTCAGAAAAAAAAATTAATTTTACAAATGTTCGTTAAACATTGTTTATCAATGGCAATTACGTGTTAATTAGATGGATTTTTTAAATTCTGATTTAACATGTGAAATAAGATATCTAAAGAAATGAAAATATTATATGTTAAAATTTTATCGGGATTTTTTTTGAAATAGCATTTACTTTTTTTTGGGTTTTCATTTTATATATTAAAATAAACTAATAAACATGTATGTTTTATTTTATATTTCACTTAGAAGAAACAAATTATTTTTTTTAAAGAAGCTACACTTGAATACAACAATAAATTTTTTAACTAAATTCAGTTTTATTATCTATTGGTTGATAACAAATATTTATTTAATATCGCAAAGTTTTCTATTTAAAAAACCAATAAGACATAATTTAAGTAACTGTCATAATAGTAATAGATATAAATTACAATTAAAAATGAATAAAAATATATTATACGGATTTATCAGTAGTGTTACCAAAACAAAGAACAAACTGTAAAAAATTCCCGATGCTCTGATTTATCCTAAATTATCTAAAAAGGAATATACTATTAAAAACTTATTTTTTTCAATAATTTACTTGTTACACTTAAAAAAAAAAATAAAAAAAACTACAAAACAAATCATTTGCAGAATAATATTTGAAGATAGAAAATACAGTTGTAAATTTAAGTAACCGAGTGTTCCATCTAATCATGATAATTAGAATAATTTTTGAAGACGTATTTTTTTTTACGCTTGTATATAATTATTTCAAAACGAAATAATTAAAAATTCAAGATTCTATGATAATTTAATTTAAAAAAGTTATTATCTGACAACGTAATTTCAAATTTTAAATTAACTTCTCAATAATAATAATAATAACAATTATTATTAAGTGATTGATCAATTAATGAAGTAATCGTGACAAAAAATTTCAGACGTAGTGCGAAATAAATTTAAAAAAAAAACAAAAACAAAAGGAAGGTCAAATTTAACCCTGTAATTATAAAACGTTCCAACCTGATTATTTCCCTTTTACTTTTTGATACATATTTTATTTTTTAAATCAACCAATTTTAAAATTTTTAATTTATAGTGATAAAAAATACATTAATTATTGAATTACTCGTTTATATAATAAATCAACTTATTATGCAAAAAAACAAATTCTGTAACGCTAAAATTAAAAGCGAATTTAATTTTTACTTCTTTTATTTATTGAAACAAAAAGTACTATTACAAAATTAAAAAGCAATTACAATTCATTTTGAAATTGGTATGGATCAAAGCGATGTATCCGTTTTTTAGACGATTAACTTTGTCGAAGGTAATCATTTTGTATGACTTTAGTCATACAAAAATTTTCATGTTCAAAAAACTTAACGTTCTCAAAAAACACCTGTTGGGGTAGTGGCTAGCAAACTGGAGTATAAAAGAAAATCACAAGAAAACGAGTCATATACGGGAGAGTGACTATCTTTGGGTCAACCTACACGGCGTTTTCATCCCGTATTCTGACCGAGTACGGTACCTCGGGCTCCACTCGAGGTATAAATAAAATTGAAAATTGTTAAAAAAATTTACTGATACAAAAAACGGACCATTATTAAATCAATTAAATTATTAAAATACAATATTTTAATGTAGATTATATTATTTTAAAATTTTTATGAATAAGGTTTTACAAATTTTCTTTTAAATTAGTATCCACTAAGTATTTTATAATACACCAGGATCCATTAGGTAACCCACCGGGTTGGTCTAGTGGTTAACGCGACATCGCAAATCAGCTGATTTCGAAGTCGAGAGTTCTAAGGTT